>JAAAKQ030029970.1:0-36633 GCA_010016005.3 Zanna intricata
CCTAGCATCCCACTAGGGAGAGCAGCCCCTCCTGAGTTGTGTTTATACTTAATTGTGGGTCCGACTCAGGGGGGGTTCATAAGATCCTAAGAGATCATACCTGCTTATTTTATAATTGTTAGATCTCTTACACACATTTTCTGGATGTCTGTAAATGGAAACACACTTAGTTTTTTTTATATTGAACGTTCGGAATGTAATGGGACAAACTATGTTAGTTATTAAAAAATACGTATGATCTGCAGTTCAAGATAATGTGATTGATAATTAAACGATACCACAGGCCTCAAAACTCCGAGGGAGTCTAGCAGCCCTAGAACGAGTGATGATATGTTTGATAAATTTCAGGATTTATCAAAACAGCTTTCCCCGGGAATTTTCTGAAGGTAATTTTTCATCCATTTATATATGAAATGAAAGTAAAATAAATATCTTGCAGTCTTGAAATAATTAATTTAAAATTTTATTCTGGTTTTTGTTAGATGTTCTATATTAGGTTCTTCTAAGTTTTCAATTAGCTTTATTTGTTTTATGGATGTCAAGTACAGTCTCACTTTATTTTTATGTTAAAATTTATTGTATATCTCTTATGCACTTCTTATTTCTTGATTTTAATTTGTTTGATAATAAAGTTTTGTTAGGTTAATCTTTTGAATATCCTACGTAACACCTTAACATTAAGGAGTTTATCGGTATGTAGATCAGTAAGTTTGAATTGAATTTTGGTTCGTTAACTCCCTTTAAAATAACGAAACTTAATTTGGTAACATTTATGATAGTCGTACGTTAAAGTATTCCTTGTGGTGGTATATAAACGCAGGACGAAAATACTTATGTTTATTACTCGTGGAGTATAATAAAGGAATAGCTTTATTAATATAATTGTTACCTGATGATGTCGAAGGTCGGAATGCAGAAAACCGTAAACAAGTGTGGTGCAGCAGGGCGTTGTTGTCTCAGGACATATGACGTATTGATCTGGTTTCCATGGTGACCGGCCTTATCAGGTCCCTTTCCTGCCTTTATCACTGGAACTGGGCCAAGGCTCGATTCTTAATCCGGTCAGTCGCCCTTACCGCACACGTAATTAATATCAGTCTAGATCTGTTCCCTGTTCGATGCCGAGTCCGTCTGTCATCCGGATTAATAATAGCTTATATATTCACTTTCACTTACTTTTTTTAAAAAATAAATAAAAAAAACAGTTATTATTGTTTAGCGAGTTAAAAATGTGGAAGTTAATTTTTTTTCTCTGCTTTAACCATTTATTCATTTATCACATTTAATTAATCTTATTCATAATGTCTTCTTTTTTTTTTAGAATTTTTTAAAACTAAAATAAATTCTTTATTAAAAGTGGCCCGTTTTCATTTCATAACCTTTTTATTTTCATCTTAATAGATTAAAATATCATATTTTATTCCAGTTTATTTATTACCGACTTTTACCCATTGAAAAATCAGTAACTTTTTTCGTATTTTTCATTTCCAGTAATGTTTTCAGCGGGTAAAGTTCATCGATTGAATATGAATGCGGAAAGTAAACGGACCTTCATTCAAATTTTGAATGAAGGTCCGTGAATTTTGAATGAAGTAAACTTGAAATAACCTAGTTTTTACCAAGTAAAGGAAGTACTGTAATCGTGAAAAATTTCAGTTTTCAGATTTCAACGGAAATATCCATTTTAACCATCCCTGAGTCCATTCTGACTAGTTTCGGTGTGACGTCTGATCGTACGAGTAGCCATAGGATGTTGACATTTTGGATTTAGGACTGTTGTTATATCCCCTTTTGATTACAATCGACTGAACCAAAGGTTTCCAAAAAAGCCTGAATTCCAAAAGAATTTGAATTTTGGACTTTTCTTAACTAGGGTAATAAACCCTCATTGAAAGCTTTTCAACGGTATATCGTAAATGGTACTTACTTTCAAAATTATAACCAAAAAAGTTTTTAATTAATGAAATATTTGGGTCTTTAAGGGGAAGACACATTGGTTCGAATCGGACTTCATCTCTTTCTTTTAACTTTTTTTTTATTTAAATGAATCGATTTATTAACAATTATTAATCTCCGATTGTAAAAACATTTTTACGATGAATAATAATTTAATAATAGCAATAAAAAAAAAATCTGATGTGTTCACTACATGACTTCCTTGTACACTTATAAAATACATGTAGGATTAAATTTTTTTTTTACATGAAAAATACATACCACATTTTATTTCATTAATAACTTGTGATTTTTTTATCGTAATTCTTTTTTTTACCATCAGAGGTAATAATTAATTAATAAATCAATATATTAAAATTAAAAAAAAAAAAAGAAGTTAAATAAAGGAGATAAGTCTGATTCGAACCTATGTATTCCCTTGTAAGATCCAAATATTTCATTAATTAAATTTTTATTTGGCTATAGCTCTGGAACCAATGAAAATAAATACCACCTATGTTATATTGTTGAAAAGCTCTCAATGAAGGCTTATTACTGCAGTTAAAAAAAGTCCAAAATCCAAATTTTTTGGATTTCCGCCTTTTTTTTGGACACTTTTGGTTTAGTAGATTACAATTAAATGTGGAGGTGTACAACTAGATGTTACAGCAGTCCTAAATATAAAATTTCAAGATTCTACGGCTAATTGATTTGAGTTTTGCGTGGTACGTACGTATGTACATACTTCACGCCGAAACTAGTCAAAATGGATTCAGGGATGGTCAAAATGGGTATTTCCGTTAAAATCTGAAAACCGAAATTTTTCGTGCGATTACAATACTTCTTTGTATGCACAAGGAAGTAAAAAAAAATAATATCCGAAGTTATAATAAAATAAAATATGTACTTTTGTTTTACAAAAAATGTGTATATGAAATTTAATTGGCGTACAAGGAGGTTACGTGATATCCACATCATATTTTTTGTGTAGTTGTATAATATCAATGATTGGGTTCATTACAACCATTTTTTTTTTGTGTCAGATACTTCGAACATTACATTTTAATTCCAATTCTCTTCTTTCATTTCTTTACTTTACCTGTACACCTGTACATTACCTATTTTTTTTATAATTTTTTTTTTGTGTTTTAATAATATTTTGCATGCTCTACCCTTTTGCATTCTGAATCTCCTCTTTTCGGTGTTTTAACCCCGTAAATCATTACATTAAAAAATATTTTTAAGTTTTCAAAATTCCTAATTCCCGTATCTATAATTTCAGTCTGTAGTCTTCTTTTTATATGAAAACTCTCCTCGATTGTGTTGGGCTAACCTTTAATTTAATTCAATATTTATGGTACATTTTATTCAGCTGTTAATTGTAACAAATTATCAGCAGGAAGTGTTTTTAAAACGCTTATAAGAATATAAATATTATGAAAATTAATTTTGTAAAGATAAATTGAAAATTACAATTTATTTTATTAAATGGATATTTACTAGGAATTTTAAGAGTACACATTGAGCGTTAGAAAGAGACGGAGTGAGGAAGATGACATTTACTTTTCATTCGTATAGAATTTAGAGAGTTTCTCTTGATGGTAGTGTTTACTGAGCTCTTGAAACAAACACTTATTAGCCTTCTGTTGTGCTTCCGGTTTGTTCTATGGTACTTATATGTCCCCCATTTTGATGATAAATAGAACCGGGTATTAATGGCGTTGTTAGTTTATACTAACGTGTGTGTTAGTCCACCCTTAATATTTCTTCATAAGAAAGTTTCACATTCACCTGTTTTGTGTCATTCTGTTATTGGTCATATTAATTATTCCGTAAACAAATTTACAAAACTATATGGCCGAACTAGGAAATGATGGTTCATGCAAAAAGGAAAAAAAAGATTTCTGAAAACAGTGTTTTGTTTTTGAGCTTTTCGTTGAAATTGTATTTGAAAAATGGATTTAGGTATTGTAATAAAATTTAGAATTTTAATTTACCCCACCGGGTTGGTCTAGTGGTTAAACTCGTCATCGTAAATCAGCTGATTTCAAAGTCGAGTGTTCTAAGATTCAGTTCCTCTAAAAGCTAGTAACTTATTTACGAATTTGAATACTAGATCGTGGATACCGGTGTTCCTTGGTGGTTGGGCTTTAATTAACCACACTTCTCAGGAGTGGTTGACCTGAGATTGTACAAGACTACACTTCATTCACATTCGCACATATCATCCTCATTCATCCTCTGAAGTAATACCTTACGGTGGTTCCGGAGGCTTAATAGAAAAAAGAGAGAGAATTTTAATTAAAAAAAAAAAAAAAAAAAAGTCTTTTTACCCATGACAGAACTAAGACTTTATATGCGTTTGGGGTAAGAGATTGTTTGTGTGTATGTCTGTTACCATTTTCTTCAAAAACTACTGCTCAGATTTCGATGCGGTTTTTTGCATTTCATAATTATCACTTCAGAACAGGTTCTTAGACATCTTTTACGGTTATAGGCCTCCAGGGGCGCTGCATCTCTTTATTATAGCTTTATTATATATTTCTTTAAAATAGCTAGGCCGATTTTGATGTGGTTTTTTGCATTGCATGTGTATCATCTTAGAGCAGGTCTTACATTAGTTTCACGGTTACAGGCCACCAGAGGTGCTGCAGTAGATGTGTTTCTCTAAAACAGCTGGGCCGATTTTGATGCGTATTTGCATTACATAAGTTTCGCCTCAAAGCAGGTTCTTAGATTGTTTTCCGGTTTTAAGCCGCCAGGGGTCGATGCAGCAGATATGTTTCTTCAAAATGCCGGTTTTATAATTATGAACGTTTATTTTCGTCATAAATGTAAGCTCTGAAATAATTTCCATAACTCCTGAGTTACTTACGTATGTACATGTGAAAGCTATCTTCACTGAGTATTACTGACTATTACTTTACGGACAGATAAAAAGCTATCCGCTTTCTATACTCGCTTCTTTACCCGCGAAGAAGGTTTTTTTTAACTCATTCCCACACAGGGAGTGAAATGACTCGCGAAAGATGTAAGGAATAAACGAAAATAACAATTTAACCCTAATTCTGTCACTCTCAGTTCCAAAATAACTAAAATTTGAATATTTATTTTCGAAGGAAAAAATTAGAAAAATTACGAGTATTAATAATGCTCCTAAAAGGGTTAGATAAAATAAGGTTTGAGAAAGAACTTCAAGACGCGAGAAGAGGTGGAAATTTAAAACGTGACTTATATGGATTATTTTAAGTGTTTGTTACGATGGGAGTTTTTTCATTGCATTCTGAGGGGGCAATAAGAGTTTTACACGACCTTTCTGAAATGAAGAAATTTCAAAATTTAGTTTGGAAGACAACTTTAGCTTTTCCTGTAAAACACATCTAAGATTTTCCCTTTGAACCGGATCTAAAAGAATAAAGTTGGATTAAGAATGGATTTGGTTATTCGCCTATATTTTCCGATCGGTTATAATCAGATTATAAAATTTAGCTATGAAGATACTCCCAACAATACCTCTAAAACCGTTTTAAATACTTCTGGAAAGGTTGTTTGTAAATCTATGTCCTAGATCAGGTGATTATTATAATACCGTCATTTATTTAATTTGTTTTATCTTAAGAGGACCGCAAATTCATTCGGGATGTCAAACTCCGAAAGGTTACATATGGTCCATATTGAGGTAAACATGAAATGTATACAAGTTTTCTAGCACCTTGTGAGTTGCAGGATGTATCCCTTCTCAAGATTATCGAGTCCTGTTTTCCAACTTGAAATCGAATTGTGAAGTAAAGGAATTGTAAACTTAGAATAAATTTCGTTTTCTTTCAACAAATATTACACATGATAATATGGATTTTATAAGTATAAAAGTTGTAGAGCTCGAGCGGGACTCGAATCCAGGACTTTCATATAAAAAGTATTCTCCACAACTTCATCATTAGTTTATGAAGTTCATATAAAATTATTTCGTGAGAATTGGTTATTAATGAATTCAGTGAATATTAAACAAATTAATGCATGCAAATAAAAAAATGATTAAATGTTTCATTATTTTTACGGGTTATAATACGATTATTACTACGTAACCGTACGTAATGGTACGATTAGTAACTGAATTATTAAATCGACAGGATATTAGTCCATCGATTTTGGTTTGAATTCGGCTGAGAAATTGAAATACAAGATGTGTTTAATAAATAATGAGACTGATACATTGACCTGCCTCAACTTCATTTACTGATAGAAGAAATGAAGCAGAATAGTTTATTTCTGATGATTTAAAACATCTGGCATTTACTTCTTCTTTACTGCATCAACTGACTCAAAATTTGTTCCTTTAAGAACAGGTATATCTCTAGAAGACAGAAAAACCTGCATTGTGACAAATCTGGCGTATATGGAGGATGTTCGGTGTAGTAATGTGTTTATCGCGCAAAATCTGCTTCACAGAAGTGCTGTGATGAGCAGGCTTACAGTGATAAAGAATGAACCTTATGTTCCGTATAACCGATCTGTTTTTCTTTCTTTCGGCTTGGTTAAATTTTCCATATGATTAGTATCTTCTGGAATCCATTCTTCGAAAATTACGCCCTTGGCATAAAAAAGCACTATGAGTACGGATATAAATTTAGACTTTCTCGAACCTTTTCTTTTAGTCTTGGTGATGTTTTCTAATGCATTAACTGTCGTTTGTCTCGAAATCATACCAAAAGATCAAACTTGATGATTGAATGAGATAGGTATGTCGGCGCAGATTTTCTTTTGAAGTTATTTTTGCTTCGGTATGAGAACCCTATCGACTATTTCGGCACAAACGTTTTACGTGTTGAGATACTCCTGGAGTAAAATATTCCTAACGGTATTTTTTTCAATGTTTACGACTTCAGTTATCATTCGGATTATGAAACGGGAAACAATCTTCAAGAATTCGGCTCTAAATCTTTGGTTCTTGAAGTGGAAAGTCGTCCTGGGCATTCAATTTCTTGCAAGTTCTGATGTCCTTTACTGAATATTTTGTTCCGCTTAAACTCGTGTGCAAGAGACGTGCAGTCTTCCCCGTAAGCTTCAGTAAGCATTTGAAAAAAAACCATTTGCATTTTTTTTAAATTTTACTTAAGATTTCACGTCGTTCTACTTCTAACTATTACTAGAACCATATAACAGAAAACTTAACTGCACTAAACGATACCTCGCAGTCAACTGAACGGCCGAATCTTGATGTTTGTCATGCAGGTTCAGGCATGTCCAAAGTCTGACAAAGAGCTCAAAACGGTTCTCCAAGAGGTAGGATACACAATATTTCATTACTTTAAATAGAGGTATTTTATACGTTATTACAATGTTTATTACTTCGTAATATATCTGTTTGTAATATCTATTTGTCTTCTTTAAACCTAATCGCAATGGAAGCAAACAGCATTACGTTCTTTTTCATTCACCTTCTATAGCACTGTTGGCTGTGAAGGATTTTACTAATTTGTCTCCTTAAAAAAATTTCCTGAACAAAGAAATATTGTTCAAGGTGTTATTTCACCTTTTAAGGAGTATCATTGTTTCCGTTGTTATGAAGATTGATCTTATTTTTATTACTTTAAAACTGTGCGTGCGCGCGCGCGCGCGTGTGTGTTGAGTTGTGTGATTGAAGAATTTGTTGAAATATTTGTAATCTATTTTTAATTTGAATTTCCTGTTTAATTAGTGCTATTGCTATGGTAATATAGCATTAGTGTATTCCCATAGGAGACATTACAATTTAAAAAATAATAATAAATTCATATTTCCTGATTAAATTTGACCTACGGAAAGATGGTGTTTTTAAATAGTTTTTTGCATTTGATAAATTTATCGTTTCTGATTAATAAATTTATTTATTCTTTTATTAAATTCTGTTTAATAAATGCGTTTTTTTATTAATATGTAATTTTACTAGCGTTATTACTTTATTGTAGTATTTTTTCTTACAGAACGAAACAAAGCGTTTTGAAAATACGTAGGATAATTTTTCTTTTACAGTTAAATTGTGAAAATTATTTTAGGGAAATCTTGCTCGTCCTTACATATTTCGGATTAGCGCAGCATTCACCGTAATAGTAATGTCTTTAGCGGTGCCGGGTCTCCTGGAAAGTGTCCAATCGCCTTTGCCAAAATTATCGACTAGCTTCTTTATATATCTCCCTCGCTTTTATAATCCAGATAATTTCTATTGAATTATTCTCTCGGTAATTGTCTTGGACGACGGTAAACTCTACCGTCCATCGGTGAAGACATGTTTTTGATTTAACAACCGATCGGTTTTTCTTTTATAACTCCTAACTTTAAAAAAAAAAAAAAAAAAAATTAAAAAGCATAGTAAAATTGGTGCTCTTTCTTGACTACCAATTCGCTATTGTGCTCCCAGTTCAATCAAATATCCTTTTGTCAAGCCACTTTTACAATCCATTTAATCCTTATCATTATGTCTTTCCTTAAGGTGCTGTATAAACTTAAAATAAGTACGATCGATACTTTTCTTAAGGTTGAGTGGTTTTTCTTTTTCCATTTTTATAGTTTTAATAAAATTTTATGTATTCCCATCATTGAAAATTATTGTAATCTATGCAGATTTATTCGGTTATATTTATGCAGTTAAGAATGAATAATTTTAAAGAAACGTTTTACGGAGTATTATTGTTATAAATTATTTATTTTTAAATAATTAGACACTATTGCTTCTCTTCCACAGCGATATTTTTAGGAAGTGACTAAAACTCTGACTAAAAATGAACTAGAATGTTGGTGGAAATTAAAAGATAGATATTCTATTATTTAACTTGTTTTTGGAATCATCGATGTCACAGGATTCGTTATGTGGAATGAATGATAAGAGGTCGATTAATTAAATTTTGATTCCGAACTTTTCATTTTGTAACATTCGTACTTCTGAAAGTCAAATTTTTTGTTATCAGTTCTTTTTTTGTTTATTTAAAGTATCTAATTTTCTAAATGTTAATTCGGCTATTAAAACTTCAGTAGGATGGGACGTCAATAGTACAATTATACTAGCAGTATAATAAATATACTTACACGTTATCAGTAAATTTACAGTGACAAGATAATACTGTAATAGTTTCTAACGTAAATTTTCATTTTTATTGGGTACCAAGAGTGAAGTTTTACTTCAGGATGTGTCTGTACTGTATGTTTTTTTATGTTGGTAATGCAACTGCTTTTCCCACACTTAGTTCACGCTTTGTGTTGTCTTGTTATATTTTTATTACCAGGCGTACATTGTTTTATTTCGTTTGCTTCTGGGTTGTCCTATTTTTATTGTGTTATAAAAGAAAAATTTTAATTTCTATCAGATTTAAATTACATTTACGCAATTGTACTTACAATTTCGTTGTAAATTATTTACAATTAAACGTCGCTGACTTGAAATCGTATAGCAGATGCTAAAAGAAAATTGATTACCTATCTAAAATACTCTAACGTTTGGGGAAGTGTTGTCTTATCTGTAAAATTCGTTGTCATATTTCAACTTGTATTATTGCTGTTTAATTTTGTAATTTAGAAAAAAAAAATTTTCTTTGTTAAATTCCATTTATGTAACTAATGTGTACTGTAAATAGATATTTACATAAAACGTAAATTCAATATCTCACTATCGGATTGAGCGAAGTTAATTTAAGTGCTTTAAGGAAAGACATATTTTACGTACCTTTTTACTCTGATCTTCTAATTCGAAAATTTATCCGTAAATGTTCTATTAACTTTTGAAGTACGGTAATAGACAGGAATGGATCGAGGATTTTCATTAAGACATTATGAACCGATCAGATCCGAGTCCTATCTTATGAACATTATACATTTCATTTCATTATTAACTTTAATTTGGGTTTGTTTCCGATTTGGCTTGAGATATTTCACTTTCTACAAGATTCATATTCGATCGTTGGTAATTACAATTAGATTTAAATGCATGGAGCAAATAAGTCGAAAAATATCCTTTAAAATTTTTTAAGAGTGGTTATTTAAAAATTATTTGAACTGAAAAATATAATTGGATGTCCAGATCTTTTACCGTACACTTATTTACAATAAATTCCATTTTTTTAATTATAAAGTTGATATCATTAATTAATTAATTACATTAATTATAAAGTTGTTGATATCATTAAGATTAACTAAAATATAATGTAAGCTCACATTGAAGAAAAAAGTACTTGATCATCGGTGTGCTCTTATCTTATTTATATCCATTCCTCATCTCCCTTAATCTGTATCTTAAAAAAAAATTTTCTTTGCTTGACTGATAAATCGAGGTTATCTTACGAAATGTTGTCATTCTTAATAACATAAATATTGAAACGTTAATTTCAGTTTTTGTGAACATTTACATCGGTTGTATTTTTTCCCAATACTGAAGCATCTTTTTCACGCTTTTTTAAGACGCGTTTCTGTTAAAAAAAATAAATAGTAAGTTCATCGCTAAAAACGAAATAAATAATTTTTTTCATACTATTTGATGCTACAGTTAATGTTTTTGGTTTATTGGTTTTTATTTATTTATTTTTTAGTAAATAATTAAATGAATTATAAGACATTTAAATAGAACTCATTTAATTTGAATCGATCGAATTTATATTAAATTTAACATCGACTCATATTTTCCTCGAACTTTTTAAATAATTTTTTACAGTTTGTAGTGGCTTTTTACTTTTGAAACCTATAATACTTTTTCACTAATCTCATTAACATTTGAACCTTTCGATTTTTGAATGCATAAAAAAATTTTCTTTGAGGAAAACAAAGAAAAACTTAGTTCGAGGTTAGTTTCTTATTTATTCTTCTGAAACTCGGCATTATGGATTACGAAATAAATATAATTTATTTCATTAAATATTTTACTTTTGAAAAATAACAAATAACGTCATTATTTTGTATTAGCCAACTTCTGGTCAGTTTTAATCTGAAGTTACATTGGTGCTCGATCGATTTCATATTCTGGGGAATCGTTTCGTCGTATAATATTTATATTAATGGTGTTACGTGGCGTTTAATTATTGATTAGGGGTTATTCATCACGGTACCACTACATTTAACAGCCGAGTCCTGCCTTAAATTGCGAGGTTTCTCTTTAGTTTCGCGCTTGCATAATGCAAGTTCCATGTTCGCTCGTTAAAATGTAGACATTAACTGAAAGTACTCTCTCCCCTTTCCTTTGTAACAAATGAAACACGTTTTCATAATTTATCGTTAGCTTTATCTTGACGGATCATAATATTCCAAATAAATGATGTGAAGCGTGAACATGAACGGCAGGTGTTACCGATTTATCTGACGAAAATACGGTGTATCATTTATTTTATCTGAATTGTTAGTTTAAATACCGTTCGACTAACGTTTTGTATCCGTAGAAAAAGTTTTCTTCATTTTTATGTTAGTATTGTATGTAATTATATATACCACTTATAAATATAACACTTTAAAAATAAATACGCTTTCAGCTGCCTTAAAGGGCTGATTTTGACAATTCTTATAGCAGTAACATTTTCGTGTTTACAATTAAAAATGAAAGTCTGCACTATATTATAGTTTAGTTTTCCTGGAATAAAACTATATTTTATTTTTAAAGAAATTCTTTCCCCTATTATTTGTTTAATATGTCGTAATTTTCAGCAAACCTTTCCTTCTTGTTAAAGTAAAGAACCTGTGATTTGCTTGTGAACGAGTCATGTCATTTATATTTTGCTTACTATTTCTAAACAGATTTAACCATTAAGCGTCAAATTAAGTCCAAATATTTTTTGAATGAAATCTTAATTGTTTTTCACATTATAATGTAATTCTCTTTTTTTATTAGTTTTCTTCTTACATTAAATAAATTTTATATTAAAGCGTGAAATGTAATTACATTTTTTTCTTTATTTGAGGAAATCACACAAGTCGTAATATTTCTAACATGAGATAAATATTTCTACATACACTGCCCTTTACCATCTACTGAAATGTTGCCAAAACCCCTCAAAAGCTAAAACACTCGGTAAAAATGTTTATAAAAGAAATTAATTAATTCGTTTATTAAAATCGTTTTCTATTTCTATTTGTTAATTAATTTTTACATAAAATAATAAGTCGATATTTAAAAAAAAAACCATGGGGTATTTGAATAAAAATAAAGAATTGTGAAGGGCGGAAGCGGGAAATTACATTTTTCAAAGTTGTTTCATTTTTATTTAAAAAAGTTTCAGTTTATTTTTTCTGGATATTATCTAAGGAAATACTATTAATTTAAGGTTGTAAGAGGATGGTTAAGGGAAAGTCAACATTTTTGAATGCGGTTTTTGTTCATCACTCGAAATTTTTAAGTCTTTTAAAACCAATTATAAATTTGTATTTATTTACCGGAATTTATCATATGTGTAGGTTTAATTAACGTCTCGCGTTGACTTTATAACATTTTCGAAAAATTAATTTCTTAGTAATTTTAAATTTTAGAATTAAATTGGAAATTTTAAATTTTAGAATTAAATTAGAAATTTTAATTAATTTTATGTAATCTATGCAGATTTATTCGGTTGTATTTATGCAGTTAAGAATTAGTAATTTGAAAGAAATATTTTAGCGAATATTATTGCTATAAATTATTTATTTTTCAATAATTAGGCATTATTGCTTTTCCTCCACAGCAATATTTTTAGGAAGTGACAAAAACTCTAGGAACTAGAAGGTTGGTGGAAATTAAAAGATAAATTTTCTATTATTTAACATGTTTTTTGAATCATCAATTTCACAGGATTCGTTATCCTGTGTATTCTGCGAGTCTTGTTTATTCGGGTTGTAATTTTTATTCGTTTAAAATTTTTGGAATGTGGTAAATATAATCGTGTAATATAGTTATGAAATTTTTGTTATTTGACCCTAATTAATTAATTAATTTCTAATAAAATCAGAAAAAGGTGGGAAATAATATCACTTTAACTCATGATTCTGGTTAAATAATGTTTTTCTTTCAGTCTCTCCTGATTGTTGTAGTCTTCTCCTGTAAAATTTAATTTATACATTTTTTTTTTACTGTTTTGCGATTTACGATATTTAAAACTTTATTTAATAATTTAATGTTTACTACAATTAAATATTCCGTGAAATTTGATTTATAAAAATGACGATTTTTTTTGTTTGTAAATAAATGTATAAAAGGTGATTTCTGGTCGGATTTCTATATGGTAATTGGTGTTTACAGTAATGTGTTTTTTTTATCGAACCGTTTATATTTTATCTTGCATATAATGTAATTCTAATTATTTTAGTATTCCAATTTTAGATATTTTTACAAATGGCGTTGACGTATATTTGATTATACGATTTAAATATTATTGTATTCCAGCGGGTATGTAAAACTATTATTATTATTGACGTTGAAGGAAATAAACTTAATGATGTACATTATTTGTGTTACTAAATACGTGATAATGAGATTTTTTTTGTTAAAATTCGTGCCCCTGTTATTGCCCGGGGCTTATAGCCTGTTATAATAATAAACTTGTAAAACGAGCGAGTTTATTTCTTCTGGCTGTGGTATGTTACCGATTATTACGCTATTTCACGGGTCGCTCTTGATGCGATGATGTTTTGCTGTGAACAAACCAGTTTAACCGTATACCGATTCTTCTGCATCGGCTGCATTCCGCTCGAGCTCAATTTGTTCGTGCAACCTTTTTTTTTTTAACTTTTCCACCTATATTTTACCTGTCTGCTTTTTTATTAAAAAAACGTTCATTCTTTAAAATAACTTTATTTTTAAAGATTTCGTTTAAATGCGGATAAAGTAATTATATTCGAAAAAAATTTTAGCCGAACAATTCACTCTAGAAATGAAACATATGAAACGTTAAAATATGAAACATTTTATAGAAATGTGAAACATTAAAGTATAAACTATTAAAATACGGTATTGAATCGCTAGACTAATAAACGGAATCTAATCTAATGTACTAATTTTTAGTAGTACATGCTGAAATGAAATTAGTTCTTTTATAGCGCGTACTGTCGCAAATTACGTAAATCTTATTATTTTCCGCGCTTCTTAAAGAATAAGAATATTTTCAAATATCTGTGTTTTCAAAAAATTAACCTAGTGTGTAATATTATATATACGACTGTGTATGTGTAAGTTTTTCTTCTCTTTTTTATAATGCTTGTTGCCTTTATTATCAAATGTAAAATCTATCTGCAAGTTTTGATTAAACCAAAAAGGTTTTGGTTCCTTTTACATTCGTCTTTCATATCTCAAGTTTTCTTTATAACCTTGTTTTTTATACAAACGATATAATATTACATGTGAACATCATTTACATCATGTTTATTCTGTTTGGCTTTGCTGTCGAAATACAAAATATATTTTATGTACATAGTGCTGGAGTCATAAACTTTTTGTTGTTCGCAAACAACCAATTTAATTAAATAACACATAATAATCTATTGTATTATATAAAGAAGTAGAGGATTTTTGTTTGTTCGTAATAACAATAAACCTACTTGATCAATCGCAACCAAATTTTTACCCATGTTTCTTGGCATAACTGTGAAGGATATATTTCATCTTGAAAAAAAAAAGAAAATTATATATATTTATATATGTTGTAGTGGAGATTTTCCGGTTGAAGCACAAATTTTAATGAATTGAGTTAATGAAATGTGAGTCTCTATCACTGTGTAAGCTGGGCTTAAACTGTGCAAAAATAATAAATTTAAATATACGTGAAATAAAATAATAATAAATAAATTAGAAAAATTCTGTTTAGTAATTCCTGTGTGGACTGTGTGTAAGGCTAGAGTGGTGAGGTATGTGAGCACTTCGTTGGAGGCTAAACCAACATCATCATCAAATGGTAACAAACGTGGTGCCCCTGGGTAGCTGTTTTGGGAGGTACCAAGGGGTGCTCTTATAATTAATATCTCAAACGGGGTATTTGTTAGTAAGTTGAATGCTAGCTTTTGCACGTATCAGGTACACTCCATCTAAAAGATCACGCTTATTCGGAACTGCGTTTGTGTGTGTGTGTGTGTGTGTGTGTGTGTATATATAAAAAGTTATTCTCTTATCGCATCATGCGAGAACCATCCGATCGGTTACTTTCAAATTTGCAGGATACATTCGTGTTATCCCAGGAAAGGTTTTAAGCCATCTACCGAGACGCTAGCTTTCTTGAAGATTAAGATATTAAAATATTCATTATTTCTTCGCTCCCAAGGAGGATGAAGTTGTGAATCAAAGGTATTCATAAGGAAAAAATAGGTTAATCCTTTTATTTCATTATGTTTCTGCCACCATAGCAAAGAAGTAAGTTATGAATTTTCTGTCGTCAAAAGGTGTGTATACTTTAGTTAACATAGTTGCTGTTATTCTATCTTTTGTAATTTAGTTTTTTCTCAGGTTTTTATAAGGCCTGAATATTATAATTATTATTTATTAGTATTATTCTCATAACCATGATGATAACGTATAGTGAGATGGTCCAGCAGGCTCCATCCCCTGGACTATGTAGATGGGAATGGTGCCTGAAGCGAGCTCTGCAGATGTCCAGGGCGCCGATCCCCCTGGCAAATTGGAATGGCGACCGAAGCGAACCTTGCGGCCATGGGGTAGGCCTCTTGGCTCGCAAGAGCCCCTGAGTTGGCTCCGAGATTCGCCTAGTCTGACCTGAGTCCCGAGGATCTAAGTTCTGACTTGACGAGCCGGCTAGTATTAAACTTTACCTCTATTTTAACCTTCAATGTTTCACTATTTTTAACCCGGTTGTCGAATAGACAGTGCTGGTGTAGTAGTTGATTAAACAGAAATATAGCCGTAAGGATCCAGTTAGTGGATTATTTTTAAACATCATTATTATTTAGTTTATATTTATCCACGATTTTATGCTAATAAGGTTTTTATATCTACAGCCGAAAAGATACAATCCTATCAAATGTACGTATATCGAAATAAAACTACCTTAGGATATTTCTAACGTTTAATGCAACACCGGTATGCCGTACTTATTGCATCACTAGCGCCTGCTTGTTATAAATGAAACAGTCTTATACTAAAGGCATCGTATATACGTTAACTTTTTTGTTTTTTTTTTTTTGTTTTGCAAAAGAGGAAAAAGCTCTACCAGCCGACATCTGCCCGCACAGATGATAGTGTGGGACTCTCCCCCTTCCCCACCCAAGGGCGGCCGGAATCACTTCTAGGCATAACATCAACCAGCCCTAGGTATATAGGTTAACTGGCATTCGAAAACTGTGTCTTAGCGTCAATAAAAGTAGACTGAGGAATATTTTTTTGATTATGTTTGGAAAATGACGGGTATTGTTTTCTTAATTTTATAAGATTTAACTTTTTTATGCATTATTTTTATGTTTTTAATGTTTAAAATTTCCTTTTTTTTTCATAAAAATTGATAATTTTATTTCTAATCGTTTTTTTTTTTTTACTGCGTAATCGACAAAATGTGTTCACTAATGTCTCTGATAAAAAAGTTTTATGCGCTTTTAATCGAAAATTTGCTACACTAAGATGGTACCGCTTGATTTCAAGCGGTACCATTCGTATAAGATCTTCAGTTGGCTGCTTCATTCATAATCTACATCTCTCAGTTTGAAAATTGAGTTTTACTTAATACCGTTACGGGAATAGAAGTATTAAAAGCTTATTATTAAAGATTAGGACTGTTGTTATAATTATATATATTTATACACACGCGCGCGCGCATGCACACACACACACACACACATATATATTTAGGAAAGAAATCTACGAAAAACCTTTTAATTAATTTCAATACTGCAAAGAAATTTCTTTGTAAATAAATCATTCAGAACCCTTAGTCAGTTATAAATTACGTATTCTACTTGATGAAAATGGATAGACTTAATTTGCGTTATTATTAGATAAACAGATCTAAAGTATTTTTTCAGCGATCTATTTCTTAATTTGTGTAGTTTTGGTTATAATTAGTTACACTTTTCCTACTGAATTTAGACCTTGTGTAATGACTCATTGTGTTTTGTAATTGACGGAAAAGAATGTATTAATATTTTATACACTACCTTTATCGGTCTTTCTTACAACTCTCTTAAGGTCCTGAGGCGAAAGATCCCGATCGTATTCGTCTTCTCTAAAGGTTTACGATACACGCCGTTCTTGTAGTAAATGAAGTGTTATTTATAGGCTTGAAAACCATCTCCATTTCGTTGGACTTAATTTGTGTCCGTTTGCGATAGGATATATGGCTTATTGAAAAAGCGAAAGGGAAACTATTTCACACTTCCTTTTCCCCGTAGAAAGCTTGTATGGAATCTTCTCGTTCTTAAGGATCCTATTTTTTATTTTTTTTTAATTGATCCATCGATCAACAAATTTATTTTTGCGGGTTCCTGAAACCACATCGCGAGATGTAATTGCAGAATAGTTTACTGCTTGCTCATTAAACATTATTTAAATGAGTTTTTTGTCTCTCTTCTTACGGAGCGATCAATTTAAAAATAAATAAAGCTATTTTTTATGAAATTGATATTTATGAATATAAAAATATGGCTAATATTGAATAACGTAACCAGTTAATGGATTTTTCCTTTATATTCTTAGAGAAAATATTCTTCTAAGGATTACAATAAAAAGTTTGTTCATTATACTCAACTTAGATCGTAGTAATTCATCATGCATGTTAATTTCTGAGTATTGGTTCCACCCCTGTTAGAACCTGATGAGCATACATGTGCTGTCAACACCCTAGGTTGATTTTCTGTAATTAGTCCTATATTTTGGTCTTGTGTGTGTATCGATAATCATTTAAATACCTTATTTGTGAGTATAGATCTACAGGGAATGTTTTTGCATAGTAATACTAACATTTTTTGAAACATATGAACTTTTTAAAACTGTTGTATGCAAGTTAAGATTGTTTTGATATCAGTGTTACCGTGTTGGAGGGTCGGGTTCGATTTCTGCGGTCACATCCTTATTACAACGGAACGGAAACGGGTTAAGTGGGATACTAGCTCGAGTATATGTGGTCGCTATTAACAGTACGCTATAGGCGCCTTACTGACGGAGTGTGAGCTAGCTTAGGGTAGCCGGCTGCGAGCACCCACCCTTTCTTGAATCAATAAAACATCCCAGGGAAAATAATGCTTTCCTAGACCTACTGCTGGCGCCGAATGTTATCCACTTCTAGGTACTTAATAGTAGATACTTGAACGGATAAGAAATTGTAGTAACTATATCTGTTGTTCCAGTTGTTGCTGTTCAGGATGGTGCGCTTTGCGACTGGTAAAAATGTTTTAAGTTTGTATTGACCTTGTATTAATTAATATTATAAATTGTAACTTATTTGTAAGCGTTGTGTAATATAAATAATAAAGAAAAACAAAAATCCCCTCACCGGATATGTAATTTATTCTATTTAATCCTACGTGTAACTTTTTCAAACTAATAAAAATCTATTACGGCGCCGTATATTATTTTTGGGTTGGCCTCATCTTACAATTTTTTAGGAATATATATATTTTTATTATTATACGTACCAGGTGGATTATATCATTTTAGCAGTTACGTCGTCGTTTTATGAATACAGATTTTTTCATTACATACTACCTGGAGGACCTGTAGTCTGATGCAGGTTTTCGATTGACGTTTGTTTGTATCAGTGCTACTCCAGAGCGACCGTACCAATTTTCATGAAATAAAAATCCAACGGTTCCTCTCGCGTTGACTTTATAACAGTTTCGATAAAGTAATTTCTTGCAGAATCGTTTTCTATCCTAGCCAGAAAACCCAACGATTTTTCAACTCTTGTTTTAAATAAAATCGCTTATAATTTATTCAAAAAGATTTTGTAATAATATTTAAAGTAAAAAGTATTAATAAAATGTATAAAGAATATGTCATCATTTTATTAAACTTAATTGTGAAAAAAGTAACAAACAAATTAAAATAAATGAGATTATAATTTAACTAATCGGTATGAAAATTATCATCATTAATATAAAATATAACTTGAATTGAGTTGACGGAAAGTTTTACAAATTGATACTAAAATCCCGGAAGGAAATACGTACTGACATAAAAGGAAATAAAAAGGATAATTCGTTTTAAATAGAATTTAAAAATACGGTTAAAACTATTTTTGTATATTTAAGATTTTCATAATGGGAATAATCAAACTCTTCATCTATAAAGTATAAGTTACTCGTAGCCAGTAGGTTTTTTTAAATTTTTTATTATTATTACTATAAATTGATAGTCTATAGTATTATGAAGCTATTTTTCATTTCGGGGCTAGAAATCACGTCAGAAATGATACTTTTTCTCTCTTGTACTTCTTTCGTAATACAAATTCTTTCCTTGGATAGATGCGTTGATAGAATTTTATATTCCGATTTTAATTAAATTATTATAATTCTTATAATTTATAATATATTAAATTCTTATGATTTTTTATTAAGTTTTTCATTCCTTGAAAAAAATTCTTGAAGTTGATCCCAGTACCCGTATTTATCAATGACAGTTCCACCCGGACTGATCTAAAGATTTTTTTTAACATAATCCCGTTCTTAAAAATAATTTTTATTGAATGGGTGTGATTATTTCTTTAAGTGCATTTCTTCATCTTTTCTTATAGTCCATTGAATTCTATAAAATGTAGAATATAATACCATGTCAGTGTTTCGTTGTACATCTTACCACCTTAAATGTTTTAAGATTTTTTATTTGTTTTTTTTTTTTTTTTTTAATTTTCTATTGTTACCAGAAAATCCATTATTATTTAATAATTATCTTAATGATTGATATTATAATGAAAACAGTTTACTTATCTACGGTAAGAGTTTTTATATAATTGTTTTTTTTTTTTTTTGTTTTGTTTGAAAACTGGGTTTCCTTTCCAAGAAGTGTAAATTTTTTTTCAATGGATGGAATTTCTATAGCAAAGTGGTGGTTGACTTGAGGTTCAAAGATTTTATTTATTTAGCTGCTTTATAAATTATGTAAACCATACTAAAAAATAAATAAATAGAATACTGGGTGTAGGTAAGATTCTAGTCGTTTATTATTTTCTATGGTACTTTACGTATTGCAATTAGAAACAGAACTTTTATTAAAGGATATAGTATCCTCTACGGTGTTATAAAGTAAATAATTGTTTCGGTTACAGTACGGTTTTTCAGTGGTCTGTTAGACATTAATATTTTCATTCCTTTTGGTTTCACATGTTTTATATAATTTTACTTTAATTCATTTAATATTCGTTGAAGTTGGAATATGAAAATAAAATCGGTCAATCTTTTGTTTATTTAAAAATTTGGATGTAGTCTTTCGATTGTGCGGTTATAATTTTGATCGTTTTTATTGCCAGACACATACATTTTAAAGTAGTTAATTTTAATTTACGTTTCTTTTTCGTTTCATGAAACGGAGAAATTCACTGACGTAAATAAGAGCTATAAATTCCATTTGAGGGTAATATTTCTTGAAGAGTTACACCGCAACCCTCTTAAATAGAAGTACAGCATTAAATTTTGTTCCGTTCACCGTATCCTGTCAGTGCAGTGGTTATTAATCTCCTTCTAAAGAATAAAAACTATATGCAATTTTGAATTTATAAATTTTATTTCACGAAGAAGGAATTTATAATCGCTCAAAATAAATCAGTTATACGTAGGTGATGTGTAGTTTTCTTTCCATAAATACTTTTCCGACTTTTCATTCGATTCCAATAAGGATCTATTATTTTCTTTCTATCGTTAAGAAAATGTGTAACTGTAATCGAATGAGACTTCCAGATCCCTGGCCGTGGAGGAGCAAGGGCTACCGATTCGAGAATCATGATTTCTCTCGGAAATCTAACCTTCAGAGAAATTTCTTTGTTAAATTGGTATAGAAGTAACGTCAACCTGCCGTGTTTTTTCCGATGAGGGAACCTCTTGAAGATAGTATTAGATTTTATCGTTCTAGGCAGGAAGGCTATAATTTTAAACCCGGGACGAGCTTAGCTTTCTTGTTGTGGGATTTTATCTACGCCATTTGAAGGTAGAGTTTCTGCCTCGTGCCACCGACAGGATAGACATATGGGTTCGAATGGGCAAAAAAATTCTCGAGAAGCCTCTGTAAAATGCACTATGAATCGATCAGTTGGAGCCTAGTACTGTATCTTATGCCATTACAAGTTTCGTCTTTGAGCCAGGGCACTTTCGACATAAACCCTTTGATATTGACATAATGTTATCCAAATGAAGACGGTTGTGTTGTGTATTCCTCGGGTGGACGAGTCAGGAACGTGAGAGGTTTTTGTCATAAATTTTTAGCTGGATAGCCGAGGATTAATCAGACGAATAAGAAATAAAAAGGATGATTAAGTCGCACAAGGTCGTAGGTACCTGCGACTTGTGCGATTCTTGCTTTGTTCTGTCGAGGTAATAACTGACTTGGAGTACTTCCGTTTCGATATAATACAGGTTGTTTTTGCATTTAACATATGACAAGTTTTAGTTACAATTAGTATTTATAACAAGCGCATTGCCCGTACTGTCGTTACGCGGGCCCTACTCTCCTGCCAGTTACGATGAAAATAGATAGATAATTGTTTTTGTCATAAACGTCATTCGTTTTCCACTTTTATCATGTCGTATGATACGGTACATAATTACTTAATCGGAAATAATGAAATAAGTTGTTTATTTAAATAAAAATCGTCAGACTTCCCTCATTTTTAAATCGATTTAGGATACAGTATAAAGTTTATTTTTATATTACTTGTAATGTTATGGTACATATGTGTAAAAGAAGAATTTATTAAAAGCAGATTTTCCGATTGAAGAAAGATGAAACAGTTAGTTGTATAGCGTTAGATATCCGTATATTACACCAGATGTTGCAATTCGATAAATTGTTTACGCTTTGAATAGTTTTCTACAATAACCCCTCAGATTTCTACACCTTAGCTTTATCGTTACGGGGAACTACGCTTATCTAATAATAATGTGTCGAAAAGAGAAATGTGTTATAATTTATCCGGTCGGTACATGTGGACATTTATTAGTCTTTCTCGCTTATTTACCTTTCTCAAGTTGATAACCTTTTTTCTACCCTTTAAAGTTAAATTTTATGATGTTTAGTTTTTTTTACTAAATTTTAATAAGAACTTCACTCTCGAACTTTGGATTTCATGTGTAATCGTTGAAAATTTATTGATGTACGCGATTACATCATATATCAAAAGAATTTTATTAAATAAAAACTAATGCCTTAACTTTGAAACCGCTTCAGTTTGTCCTGCAATTCAATTTACTCAAAGTCCGCTTGATTTACTTAAAATTCTAGAAACAAATCCAAAAATTTAATAAGCCTCTGATGAAGACCTATCCTACCTCTCTCTGCTCTTATCCGCTCTCAGAAGCTAGGACAATGCCCACATCCTCCCACATCGCAGTTCAATCGCAGAATTCTCCACACATCCATTCTCAACCTAACAGCTAATATCTCAGCAGCCGGTGCTAAAACGCCTGTCTTAGCGAAGTAAGTGCCCGTTCGGCCTGCTAGTCATCCAGGTTATTCTATCTACACATCTATAACAGCATCAGACCTTTTCAGCCATCCTCCAAAGTGCTAAGAATCTAAGGAAGCCAGCAATTATGATGCATTCTTTCTCGGTTTTGCAATTAAGTTGCAGATCAAAACCAGAATTGATCCTCGTAAGCTCTCTAGCTGCTTTGATACATTTAGCTTCGTACTTGGGGCAGACATATAAGAAATGGCGCACATCGTCAGTGGCCCTACACTCCGGACACAATCACAATCCTTCTGAATTAATCAAACCATATCTGGTCTCAAAAAAATATCGATTTCAAATCCTGTAGTAATGTATTATGAATAACATTACCGAATTAGTTTAAGAGGTGTGCTTCTCAAAATAATCCTTATCTTTAGGTGGGTGGGGGGTGGGACAGAATAAGAAATATTTCATAGCAGTTTGATAAATATTGAACATTTTGGACAATTCTGTATAGCTTTTTTTAAAGTTATAATTATTTAATACAAAGAATGAGATAAAGATTTATTAGGCGGGTTTAAGAAATCAGTAAATACTAAGTCCGTAAGGTTTATCATATTATAGTACTTACGTATTATTTGCACTTCTTTCCCACCCTTCTAAATCAGTTTGAGGAGTGATACATCTCCGATTCTGCTTATTGTTGATAATTATGTATAATTTTTTTTAACTTTCGATGTTTAATTTTACAAAAACTTCAGAGACAGTTTTTTTTTCAGTTCATATTATGTCTGTGAATAAAAATATATTATTAAAACGAAATTTTAGATTTTTTTTTTTAGTAGAAAAGAATTGTAGAAAGATTTTACAAAACTATAGAAAATGGTATAAAAATTGAAGAAGCTTTAAATTTTTGGCGGTCTAGGTAAATTATTTATTTTTACTTTTTATTAAAACATTTCCACATTTTAATTAATAATTCACCACAGCGAGCATTCAAGAGAGATCCATAATGTGTATATCGAACTACCCCACCTAAATTCGAATGGCCGAAAAAAGTGGATGTTAATTTGTTGTTTTAGTGAAATTTATGCTTATACTTATGTAGCTATATATATATAGATATAGATATACATACACATTTTTTAGTTATTAGACTTGTTTGAATGTTTAGTTTTAATAACTTGGTCACAGCACATTGTTGAGACACAGATCCCGACAGTTCGCTCGGCTCCGTCCAATTCACACAGATCCTGACAGTTCACCCGGCTCCGCACGATTCACTTGGTTCCGTACAGTTCAATCGGGTCTGTACAATACACACAGCTCCTTACGGTTCACTCGGCTCCATCTATACTATATAAGACGGCTCCGCATTAAAATCACTTCGGTGTCGTTAAATCGCTTGAAGACTCGCATTTTCTTGTTATAACTTATCATCCATCATTATATTCATCAATATATTTCTGAGTTACATAAATAATAATTATAATTGCTATTCATAATCAATTCAAAGCTTTTTATTTAAGTGATTGAACCAGCACCTAATAATCTATATAAATAATTCAACCTAAGGTACTTCACCAAGACGGCAATTATTCGACACACATCTTTGGACCGTATGATAAATAAAATAAATTTACACATTACAATAAAATATTTCTCGTAGTCTGAAATGATTAGTGAAAGCACATGCTTATTTTCAGTGAGTAATGAATGCTTAGTGAGCTAAAATCATGAAATTCGTCTATAACTTTCGTAATGATTGTTCATGCGTTATAAATTACAATAATAAAAGTAGTACATTGCCTCATTCAACTCACGCTATGAATAGTGGCGTTACATTTTTATATAATAATATACCGTGCCGGCAAGATTTGGTGGTGTTCCTTTATAGAACCGTTTTTTTTTGTAAAAACAAATCGCATTAGTATTTTACTAAAATTATTACTCATTGAAAGGAGTTCAACTGAAAGATATTTCCTTCATTAGTTAATAGATTATTTAATTTTGTTTAACCTAAGCGATACAAAATTTTTACTCTTGTAAGTATATCCGGATGGTAATCTCCAACACAGGTTGGCCTATGTGGAGATACCTAATTTTCAGTTTAGTTAACTTTATATGATTTTGTTTTTAACGTTTAAGTTTTTTTATATGCTGTACAATTAGTTTTATAAGCCTACTACTTTATTGTAATTTGTATGTGTTTGACTGAAAATAAAAGATATTATTATTATTATTTACTTATTCAATACAAAATGAATAATACCAAGAAAGAGATAAAACGGTTTTCCCAAAATTGTGTAATATAACAATAAATGAATTAATAAATGCAGTTGCATTTTGTCAATTCTAAAAGAAAACTTCCTTGTGAATGAATTTATTAAGATATATGTCTATATACACATTGTTATTGCGTGGTAACGTGTATGTCTCTAAGTCCATTCATGTAGATTTCCGTCTTCCAAAAAATTTAAATTATATTTTATATGGTTTTCTCTTTGGTTCTCTGAACTATTTTATCATGTATGGAAATTTTGTGTTTGTTCTGAAATTGTTACTTTATGTAACAGAAATTTGTGAGTAAATAAAACGATCCTTTTATCTCCTATAAAGCACCTGATCCCATTCCAGCAGTTATTTTTCGAGTAGGAAATGTCGATATTTTTTATTGCTTTTATCGAATTTTCATTCTAGTTAGATTTGAATTTGATTAATTTTACTATTTTGCTTTTATATGATTTATTTTTTATCTCGCTGAAATATTCGTTATTCTTATTATTTTTATTCAAGATTATAAGTGTGAAATACTATGATAAAGTATTTTAATCGTGATAATTTATTAATATAAGTAGCAAATGTATTTTTGGCGGTTCTAATGAATAATAAGAAATCGTTCGTATTTGTCTATTGAGATATTGTTAACATTATTGATAATTATATATGTATTATTAATCAGTTAACGAGATTAATTAGTAATAACAGCAGCCAGCTCGACGCAACACTTCCAATACATGCGTTCAACAATCCTGAGAATGTAACGTTTATACCGAAACCGATACAAATGTGAAATTTTAATTTAGTGTATCTCATATAGTTTGTGTACGTAACTTTTTTTTTTTTTTAATGACAAGATTGTGTGAAATTCGATATTTTTATCTGAATGAGATTTTGCAAAAAATAACAGTATGAAGCCGTAAGTAAGGTAGTAAGGAAAAACTTAGGACAAGTTTTGTCTGATCTCATTTCGTTCCATTGATATATTTATTTTTCCACAGTTTAGGAATAAGTTTAATTAAGAGGTCCTTGTAGCCAAACGAGTACTTTGAAACCGACGAAGCAGCTACTCATGATAAAATTCTCGTTTTTTTTTTCATTACGGTTGCCCTTGAAGGTATACCATCCTGACTCCCGTAGGAGAAGATACCGCCTTTTGACGACATCACATTATCCCCTCAGTTCATAGCCCTGATGGGATTTACCGGAAGACGTCTTTTAGATCCTCTAAACTAGATAACACAACACAGTCATCCGTTTCGCCTTTGTCAGGATGCAACCGGTGCAAATGTCTCAGCAGACATTTCTGTTAGTGTATTTACACAACCTACTATTATTATTATTGTGATTATTATTATGTGCAGGAGTGTATCTATGATCCCTTTTCATATTTACTCGGTTTGTAATTATAACCTACCCTATTAAATTAAATTCTATGGGGTAAATTTTTTTTTTTGATTCTGTAAAATCGCAAAAAACGAAAAATGCAGTTAAATACGTTTTGATATTTATATACGCAGTGAAAAATGTGCAAAAGGTAATCCACAATACCATGAAAATTTCCTATAAAAACATTATTGAACGATTATTAAATTATTACACAATTCACCTACATGAAATAAATTGCTAAAATTAATTCTTCCTGTTTTATTTATTATTTATTTTTTATTAATGTTTATTGTATGGTTGGTTATTAATGTTTAAATTTTTTAAATGTTTATTTTTTTAAAATGGTTATTTAAATTTTGTAATGTTTATTTAAGCATACTATAATCTAGAAGGTATCATTTTAATTTAACCTCCTGAACGCAGATAAATCCTTCATTTTTTAATTATCAAAACCTGATTTTTTTACACGACATTATTTACAGTTTGCATGTAAAACATTGGTAGAGTGTTTTAAAAGTCCAGATTCAAGTTTTTAATTAATTAATTTTACGTTTGAAATAATTTCCTTTTTATAATTAATGATGTTTGGAAGGGTTTTGTATAATTGGAAAGTTTCTTTAGTTCTCTAATATTCGGGAGATCTCTATTTATTGAAACAAAAATGACAGTTTATATTCGATTTAAGATTATTGAACACTTTGTACATTGACTACATAAGTGCGCTCCAGGTGTGGGGGTAAAGCTTCGTTAATCATATGTACATTCAGGTCGCGTCTACACTGAATTTAAATCCTTTGTCATGAAATTTTAATTATGAAGAACATAGTCTTTGTTCTGTATTTTTTTATCCATGACGGAACGGAGACTATATATGCGTTTGCGATAAGAGGGTGTGTGTGTGTGTGCGCGCACACACACACTATGATACATTGTTTGTATGTCTGCTACCATTTTCCTCAAAAACTACTGCACCGATTTCGATGCGGTTTTTGCATTACATATGTGTCACTTCAGAGCAGGTTCTTAGACATGTTTTACGGTTATAGGCCACCAGTGGGCGCTGTAGTAGATTTATTTCTTTAAAACGCCTGGGCTGATTTTGATGCGGTTTATTTTCATTACATCGTTATCACATCAAAGCAGTTTCATAGATAAGTTTTACATTTATAAACCGCCAGGGGGCGCTGCAGCAAATATGTTTCTTCAAAACGGCTTTTGAGTGTTTCCAAGTCTCTCTAACTCTACACGCTACATTATTGTGTTGATTACTAAAAAATCTACGCTGGACAAGTATACTAAACTTTCATAATCATCATCAGGCTATAAACGTTCCACTGTTGGGCTAAGGCCTACTAATCTTTGAAAAGTAATAAATAGAATTAAAAATTTTTAAAACCCACAACGAAAAAACTTGAAATAATTAAATAGCTGTTTTTACCTTATAATCCTCCGTGATATTGTTTTTAAGACAGTAAAATTTAAGATTTTGATTGAGTTCTGTGACTATGATGATAACTAAAGCTTACCTATGCAGTGTACGGGTCACGCACGACGTCAATCAATATCTTAAATATGATTGTCTTAAAAACATCACATTGTCGCAGAGGATTATAAGTTAAAAATACAGTTATTTATTTATTTCACGTTTTTTAAGGTTTTTCCGTCGTTTTTAAGGTTTTAAACAATTTTTAATTTTATTTTTTATATCTAAGTTTGAGTAGTCATTTTTATTAGAAAAATTGATTTTCCAAAAAATTATTTTCTTCTGAACTTTTATCTTTTATTGTTATTGTTATTTATAGTAATGAATAAGAAAAGTTTAGTAATTTGGTTTATTTTTTTTTAATACTCTTTAAATAACTGTACTTCTCGTCGTATGTAATCGCGTAGGTTTGTGTCGGTTAGATGAAAGGATTAACTCGGTCAGAGAGGGATTGTTTTTGAGGTGCGGAGGCAAAGTAACAAATGGAATCCTCCGGCCTCGGCTAGCCGGTCTAACATAAATCAGTGTCTACTGAGCCCTGTCACCCGCATCCCTAGCAGCCATCCAGTATCCCAGCTGCCGTTAGAACCTGATCACTATTGTCGCAGTTAACTGCGCTGAACCACCTGCGTAATTACTAGAATGTATGCATATTTTCGCTCTCTTTCTTATTTAGATTTATGATTTCATGTTGTTGTTGTTGCTTATTAAACGTGTTTGTTTAGCTTGCATTTTTTGTTTGTTAAATTAAAAGTTACTTAATTTTTTACTTAAATGACAAAATGAAAGTTTCTTTAAAATATGAAGCATTCATTTTTTTTTTTATTCTAATTTTAGATTCCCTTTTACAGGTAAGAATTTGGTCATGGAGGAGAGTGTGACGTAATCGATACTGTGTAATTTGTGAGTTAATTATATATTTTCTTTTATGTTGTACTTTACTTAAAAGAAATACTTTTATTTAATTTATATGAAATGTTGTTTTTCCTAAAATTTGTGAACGTTAGAAATTCCGTCTTCGTGCTTTATTATATAGAACTAACGTGTATTATGACACCGCTTACTTACTTATTGTTTAGTTTTTTGTTGTGAGTACTGTTAATAATGTAATCATGGGCGTAGCTGTATTGGACCGCAATGCAGCAACCTTCTGACGTTGCTTTTTGACTGGAGCTCCATTCAGACTTATACTTGTACTAGTTTTTTAAGGTTTGGTTGGTTCCTATAATAAATAACTAGAGTATTCATTCCTACTTTACTCAAATGTAATAATTAACAATGCTTTCGATAAAAATTCACTTCCTTTTATTTAATTAATTTTTCGGTCATTCGAGGTAGTAACAGAGTTTGAAAAAGTAATTTGCAATAAATAGTTATTTAAATGAGAATAGGATTGTTTGATCCCAAATTCATTGGTTCATCATATCTTAACCGTTAAAAAATTAATTCGCACTTTTTATACCTCATACTAGAGCTTCCTATTATCATTATCATAGTTGTTCGTATTTCTGTGACTGTAAAATGTAAAACTTAAAATGCGTGTGATCTTAAGAAATATGTATCTTTAGGCGTAATTTTATTTTACTTATGTATTCATATGTTCCGATGTTCATTTAAAATTAAAGACGCACATTCAGCCGGAATAATTGTTTTACAGCTTATTGTTATCGAACTTTATTGATGTTTCAGACGTAAATAAGATGGTAATTACTCTGTAAATAACGTTTAGGCAGAGAGCGTGTGGAATTGCATAATTTTTTTTGTGTAATAACATTTTTCATCGCAGAAACAACCACGTTTTTTTGGAGATAGATGAATAGTTCCAAGGATGAAATTAAGAAAATAGACTATTGTTTCATTTATAAAAATTAGATAAAATGTTCTCGTAACATTATCTATTTAATAGAAAATTTTACCGTACAACAATTCGCGTTGGCTGACGATCGTTGTCTGCGTATATTGATACTCTATAAATTTCAAAATATTCTGAAATAAAATAAAATTAAAAAGTCTAAATACAATTTAGACTAATTTTATTTTAAATAAAATTGAAATAGTCTTCCGGTTACTGTGGTTTGGAGAATCATTTGGGCGTTATTAATCTACTGAGCGTTTCTGGAGAAAGGATTAGATGTGCGAAAATGGTATTAAAAGTGTTAACTTCTTAACCATTTAAGATATAAAATTAGGACGTTTTTTCTACGATTCTCTGAGCCAGAAAACTAGACATAAATTGTATTAGAATGTAAATAGAGTTAAGTTTATCACAGACTTTTTAAAGTAAAACTCATTCTGATGTTTTGACGTAATATAGTAATCGTGGGCCATTTCAGGGTACAAGAAAAGACTGCTATACCAGAGTGGAAATTACATCTGTCTCCTGTTACGGTAATTAACTCGTGCACCGATCAACTCAATTCCGTCTTCATTGTGAAATCATTGTTGACATTATGTGACTTTATTCTTGGAATTAAATTTCGTCATCGATTAATCAATCGTCCAATTAAACGGCAGTATCCGCAAGGTTGAAAATTGATGGGAAGAAAAAGTATTTATCATTTTGCTGTTGATTTCAATAGCAGGGAAAATTTTCGTCCGGACTAAATCGGGTGTAACAAATTATACAATTTATTGTTTAAGGTACATATTTGTAATTACACATTTTATTTTCACATCATCAGTTCGTTTTATAGTTGTACCCATCATTTCAAATAGTCAATTAGTATTTCAAATTAATTAGCTCACTTTCTCGATTTTCGTTAAATTTGAGATTATTCATAAACTGCAAAATCAGGTTTATATGAATTAACCTATTTTAACTACATACATTAGTTTAGATAATTTAAAACTTAGCTGTCTTGTTACGTCTTCGTTTTAGGTTTTTACGAGTTCACTATTTACCATTCCGTCTTTATCGACTCATCACGAAAAATAGATTTTTTTAAATTTACGCATTAAGGATGAAATGGACGAAAAAAATTGTTAGATAAAAATTAAACCTGCTTCTCTTTGTATGAAACCAATTTTTTTTTGTACGCTTGGAATGGATTTTAGAAAGAAACGTCAGTGGAAAAGAATATAATCTGAAAGATCTTAAACACAGTTTTTTCTTATTAATTACGAACAAGCAACGAAGGTATCATCATTTTCCTGTTAAAACGATTTTTTGAAAAAATTTCTAGTTAGGAAAATTGAAACAATTTTTAAAAACAGAATCTTTTATGGAATTTCAAACCCTTCTCCATTTGGCAGGAACTTTTTTTTTGTGATTTCATTGATTAATTATTTAATTAAAATAATTCAGGGAAGAAGAATTAAAGCGAATAATTTGAAACCATTTTCGAATGTATCTTTTTGCGAATTTAGACTACAGATAATAAAGGTAAAGTAAGACGATTTGATTATTTATTCCCATATTATAATTTTTTTTTTGTTTAACTTCCGGAACCACCGTTAAAGGTTTATCTTCAGAGGATGGGATGAATGAATTGTAGCGTGTGTGAAAAATGTCACGTCTGACCGGGATTCGAACCCGGGACCTCCGGATGAAAGGCCGAGACCCTACCACGGAGGCTGGCAGTATTATTATATTAATTTTAAATTTAATAACTGATATCATAATTTATGGCGGGCCGGATTTTTATTGAATCTGTGTAGGTGTACATATTTTAAAATAATATTTGCCTATATATGGAACACTTCAAACAATGAAGTGTGAAATTTTTGTCTGACGGTTATTTAATTAACGTTTTAGTAATCTCGAGGTGACGTTTATGTTAATTTCTAATTTTTAGCAGTTTTTAGCTTTTAATTCCGAAATTAAAATTTAATACTAAAGAAAAACAAAATATGGTAAAGAATCTTACTATATTTTTGAGTACAGTTCATAATTTAAGAAATTAAACTTTTAAAGTATGTCACGTATCTCTTCACTTCTCCTACGTTTTAAATAAATATTAACTGAACTATCTTCTTGCCTTGTGATTTTTGTTTTGATTTAAAATTTTTTTTAAATTTACTTTTTAATTCCTTTTCTCCTTTAAGTTTAATCATTAATATCAATAAAAGACAGAAGGTAATAGTCGAATAATCGATGTTGCAACGAATCGGTATTTCAGTTCGACTCGACATAAGAGTAAACTTTCAGAAGGAAACCTAACCGAGGTTTGAGGTAAATAAAGTTATCATCCATGTTAAGAAAATAGAGAGGAAATAAAGAGAGATTCTTTGAAAATAGAATTCAAGTTTAGGAAAAAGGAAATGTATTAAGAAATAGTGTTTAAAATATTGTTGTTGCGTAGTTACTTCAACTCAAAAACCGATAAAATCCTTTGATCTGTGGAATCCATCTCGATAATACGTTTTCAAAGGTGCCCATTTCTTGTATGTTATAGTACTTCACCAAATAATCTTTATTAATATACTGTCCTACTGTGTACTGTATAAAATAGGTTTAAAATTAATTGTCAATAATTACGAAATTCTTGTATTTTCAATTAATTTCCGGCCTACCTAAATTGTTTAGCTTTTTTCTCTTTTAGCCAAAATTATATCTTATGTTGTAATAGATCAAATGTTAAAAACGCCTATCAAATAACATGTATTCGTTTTAAAAAAATGAAAACTACATAGAACTTTACTTCACTAATAACTTCGAATTATTAATTAATCAATATATTTACATCAAACAAAAAAGAGGTTAATAAAAGAAAAAAATGAAATCGGATTCGAACCGATATGCCTTCCCCTTGTAAGATCCAAATACGTCATTAATTAAAATTTTATTTGGCTATAACTCTGGAACCAATGAAAATAAGTACTACTTAATGATATATCATTGAAAAGCTATCAATGAGGGCTTATTACTGCAGTTATGAAAAGTCCGAAATCCAAATTTTTGTTTGTTTTTGTCTTTTTTGGACACTTTTGGTTCAGTCATTGCAATCAATAGGGGAAGTGCACTAGATATTATAACAGCCCTAAATCCAAAATTTCAACATCCGACGGCTAATCGTTTTTTATTTATGCGAGAAAGTACATAGTACATACAGACGTCACGTCGAAACTAATCAAAATGGATTCAGGGATTGTCAAAGTGGATAATTTCGTTGAAATTTGAAAATTTTTCGATCATAATACTTCCTTTACTTCGTAAAAGGAAGTAAAAAACAACGGTTTTACAGATTATATTTTGTTTTTAGATCCATTATACCAGTTTATATATTTAATTTTTCATTACGTGCATCACGTATTTCTAATGTAAAAAATCAATTAGGTTTGCCACTTTATTTGGTGGCAAGTAATTTTATAATTAAGAAATAATTCTTTCTACAATTTATCTCTGTTTCGCTCTTGTAAAATCGTAAAGGAGCTTTTGTAATGGTAATTTATGGTTGCTTTCCCCTTATTAATATTAATAAAATTAAATAAATCGGTTTCAGTGTATCTGTTCCATTAGTGCCAGCTTTGTGAACTACTAATCATCTCACTTTATTGTCATAAACAGAATACGTACGATAATCAATTAAGGAATGTACAGAGCGTAATCGTTACGGAAAGTAATCTTTACTATTGAATTTTGTAACGAATCGCATTTCATTTGTTAGAGACAATATACGCGAAGAACGGAATGATATATGAAACAATGACTGTGCCGATAGAGGCGGACTGTTCACTAGTGTAAAACCATCAGACGCTATTCAGATACTTGAATATAATTAAATTTAGTCTCCGCCGTTTGTTCTAGTGCAGCCAGCTTAAGAGTGATGTAAAATATATTCAGTTATGAGCTGTTTAAGTGAAGATATAGGAAATAGAATACACGGTTTACTGTATCTTGTTTATCTTAACAATTTTAATGTAAAATGTTAGGCTTTATTTTCTTTAAGAATCGTATTCTTTGTCTTTCCCCTACATTGTTTGCTTTGACATTCTGTTCAATTTCCGTATTAACTAATCCTGGATACGTTAATGTATGACGAAAAACCTAGTCGTTCTATTGGCATTTGATATTATAAATCAGCTTAATAATATTTACATAATATAATATAAATAAATTCACAGCCGAAGTATTTTTCTCCTGCTCATCATAAAAATCGTACATTTTGAACTTGAGACTATATAATTATAAGCATTCTTCAATCATGAAATTTCAAAATACCTTGTTTGTTTTTCTTCCTTTTTCATTGTTTATCATTCTTTGGTTCCGAAAAGCGCTTCACGCCATGACAATTATTTATTATATATAATAAAATCTTTTAATTCTTTAATCCTTTTTATTATTGATCAATTTATTCTTATGATACCTGTAAGTCTTGTGATAATGTAGTTAAACGTTGTTGAAAAATGAAAAAGATCTGGCCGGCAATTTAATCCGTATTCATATAATGAGTGTTCATGTAGTTTGTTACATCTCTGAGTCGCTACGATAGAATTTGTTGTTAATTAGAGCCCTATAATCAGAACATTTGTCGAGACAATTCGAGAAGGCGGTAACGTTAAAGTAACGCTAAGTAAAGTACTAGGTATTGTTGAAGTAAAATTATTTAGACCTCTCTTTTATCTGCTTAGTCTCCGGAACTACCGTAAGGTGTTACTTCAGAGGATGATGTGTATGAATGTGAATGTAGTGTAGTCTTGTACATATTATTTAGACCGCGGTCAGCCTACCTCACGGGAAAATAATGACACACTTTTGCGTTACCTTGATACGGCATTCTTAAGGCTCATAATTCTTTCTTCCAATTAACGATGTCGTTCTTTACAATATCTTATTTCTAATATCTTAGATTGTCCATCTTTTATAATTAAAGTGGTAAAATAAGAAAATTATATGTAAATATTAGTAAATATTCTATGTAAATTCTAAGTAAAATATGTGTATTTTCCTGCTGCCAATATTTAAATCATTTTAAGGTGTTTTTGTCACGTTTTTTACTGCCTTTGTATTAATTATTTTTAAATTAAATTTCTCCTTCAGGTGAGTTTAATATCTCTTCCTTTCTTAATATAAATTTCACTCTTCTCACTCTCTTTTTCCTACTGGAATTTTTCTTTCTTGTATTTAATTGCAGCTGCCTGATTTTATATTAGTTATAACTGGGAAATAATCTTTTCACCTCTCCCCATCTTAGAACCCCGCTCATTTCTATTTATGGAGTAATTTTAAACAATTTATTCTATTACTTATTTGTTATTGGATATCTTCTCAAAATGTATAAATATTACATCGCACTGATTTATTTGTTTTATATTTTTATTTTTATTTGAATTGATTTTTATTCCTTATACTATTGTAACAGCGAAAAATTTCAGATTTCAATGGAAATATCCATTTTTACTAGTTTATGTATCTGTAGGTATGTATCTCGCATACCTCAAAAACCATTAGCCGTAGAAAGTTGAAAATTTGGATTTAGGATTGTTGTAATATCTAGTTGTGCATCTCTCCTTTTGATTGCAATCGACTGAACCAAAAGGGTCCAATAAAGCCCAAAATGCAAAAAATCTGAATTTTGGACTTTTTCTTAACTGTAGTAATGAGCCCTCATCAAAACCGTTTCAGCGATATATCATAAGTGGTACTTATTATTCTTAGTTCCAAAGGTATAGCCCAATAAAATTTTAATTAATGAAATATTTGGATCTTACAAGGGGAAGGCACATCGGTTCGAATCCGACTTCGTTTCTTTCTTTTTTAACCTATTTTTTGTTTAATGTAAATATATTGATTTATTAATAATTCGAAGTTATTATTGAAGTAAATTTTTATGTATTTTTCATTTTTTAAAAACGAGTACATGTAATTTAATAGGCGCACATAAAAATTATTTGAAGTCTTCATCAGAATTTTTTTTACTGAAATGAAAGCGTTTTTTAAATTAATTTTCCTTTTTTTCAGGCAAAAATACTTTGACTGATATATATGTTCTCAAATTATTTTTGGTGTAGATATTGTCATTTTTTGTAAAAAAAAATCTTCCATGTTTGTAAAACATAAAATGTTTCCTGTATAAAATAAAAATAGAATTGAAATCGGTCCATTTTATAAAGAATAAGACTTCAACATGCTCGTAGTAGAATAAAGAAAAAAAAACTCATACGGATCGAATTAAGAACAAATCCAATTCGGGCACTCGGTTTAAAAGTTTGTATAACAAAAAATATTGACTATAAAAATGTAAATCTACTCATTTTTATGTAGATAAGATTTTTTTCTTTTTTAATAATAAATTCTCTTGGGCCACTCCCTTTGAATATTTTGCTTGTATACATTTTGGAATAAATTACTTGTAGAAAGTAGGAGTAAACCGGTTTTCATCTCGCTGTTATTGGGAAGTCGGTGAAAACTCCAGAGAGTTTGGCTGGCCAAATAAATAAGAAAATACCACGACTCTGTTCGGTTTAAGGTTTTCTTTTGTGTGATTAATATATTTCTGATAGCACACTTGACTGTAGATTTGGTATACTCTTACTTAATTCTTCAGTATCTGTGAAAGCTAATAAAGTTTTAGATTCGACTAATGATTATATTAGATACAGCTGAAAAAATAATACGTTATAATTTAAGCTATGAAAAACGATACTCTTGAGGTTAAAATATTTAAAATATTATTTTTCTCATAATTCGTAAAAAAAAGAAGAAATAAAAACACTATACAAAAAATTTTAATGTTTGTACGCATAAATAATAATTATCGTAGACCCCATTGGTGTTTAATTTCTTTTCATAAGAAAGATAAAGCACAACCACTATCATTTTTGACGCGCACTACACAGACTATGCATTTGTGCATATATTTACTATGACGTGAGTCGCAAGAGGTTTACATTAATATGTATTCAAAACGAGTCTACTATTATAAAATACAGTGTTCGCCGCTATTTCCTATGGATTGCGTTTCCCCTCTCGGGTGTTATAGGTAAATAAATAATATTTGGTCGTTCCTATGTAATTTTTTTTTTTTTTTTTTTTTGGTCTTCAGTCATTTGACTGGTTTGATGCAGCTCTCCAAGATTCCCTATCTAGTGCCAGTC
>JAAAKQ030029982.1:0-17261 GCA_010016005.3 Zanna intricata
GAGAGAGAGAGAGAGAGAGAGAGAGAGAGAGAGAGAGAGAGAGAGAGAGAGAGAGAGAGAGAGGGGGGGGGGGGGGGGGAGAGAGAGAGAGAGAGAGAGAGAGAGAGAGAGAGAGAGAGAGAGAGAGAGAGAGAGAGAGTGAGAAAGAATTGTATTGGGAATCACTGAGGGATCATCGATGTTTTTTCTCCCACCTTTCATTCTATATATGTTATACGCATATATGTATAAATTCTCGCTCCATGTCTTTCTCTCCTATATGTGCTTAGCGTTTCTTGATGATTTTTGATTTCGAGTCAGCTATTGTTTCTACTGTAGAGGTCTATCACAAAAATGTCCGGCGCTTTTGTGATGTGATTTTTGGCGCAACGCGCCTAAAAAAGTTTTCACTTCAAAATTTATTCATAAAACATAATAACATTTAACTTTCTTATATTCATAAATGTAATAAATAAATTTTATAAGCTCTCGTAACACAAAATGGATTAAAGCAAAATATTTAGGTCTCGATTATGTTAATGTCTTCAACTTAAAAAAAATGTAAATCTATTTGTTAAAAAATCATACTTTATGCGTGTTAATTTTTATTCTGAATTTACTTGTGTCTTAACAAGATGTAGTTTTCTCAAAAAGGACGATAAAACATTTTATATGTGTACAGGTTGAAGTTGGATATTTCTCCTTTTACTATAAAGTATAATTCCAGAATATATAAGTAAAGGGTGAACAAATTTTAATTAATAATTATTTTTATAATAATCCAGCATAAATTCTTTATCATCTCGAAAATTACTTACATAGCAACTAAAGTTAAAAGTAATATTATAATGAGATAATATAAGAATATAAAGTTGTTATTTAAATATTAAATTCATAATAATAATAATAATAATAAAAATAATTCACCTTTTTCTTGTTCTACTTTTAGTTAAATGATAATAAGGCTTCACTATAATCGACTCTGTAAGTCCTTTAGGAATTCAGAGGATTGGGAGTAGGATAGCTATTGTTCCCTGTGGTATACAAAGTTAATGTTATACTCGACGAGTTACAAAGATTTGACAATAAAGTAATATCCATTTCTCGCTCGTCTGAGTAACTTAGGAGTTTTATTCCCTTTTAATAGGTTAACTAATAATTATGATGAAAAAAATCTCGTACACAAGGCATTTACGTAAATTTAATTGTATTATGTAGATGCAATAAAACAAATTTATTTTAATTTTAACATATAAAGGAGAGATAAATGATAAAAAGTTTATTTTATGAATAAATGCATTTAAAATGTGTTATTTTTACGAGTATAATATCATATAAAACGACTGTTTTATTCACCGGATAAAAGTCTTTTATCTTTTTGTGTATTTTTTTATTTCATAATGCAGTATATTCCTTTTTTTGTGACGCTTTATAAAGTTGCAAAAATTCACTGTATAAAATTTTCTTTGATAATGAAAAACCTACAGAAGAGTGAAAAGTGACAGAAGAAGACAGAAGTGACAAGAATGAAAAGTTACAGAAGAGGTGGCTAATATAAGGTGTCACAATGAAAAGAACAAGTGTTATTTATACAAATCGTTATTGAAAGCAACATAAATTTATGATTTTCACTCTACACTTATGTTTTACATGAGATATTTATGTAATTACACTTAGTTCAAATAAAGTTGGAGTTCATTAAAATAAATGCATTGAACCTCAATGGTAGCGACAACGTCTGAATTTTTAATGCATGATAACAATGAAATTTATTGAGACATCAATTGACTACCTAATCGGTAATAACAAATAAACATTATGCAATGCATTTATAACGTGTTGTCATATATTTCTACAGGTATGATTATGAGTAAATAAAATATATCTAAAAATAGTACTGTAACTTTAATATTATATTAAGTGTTTTTTTTTTTACCGTAAATTATTATGCAATTTATAATGTCAAAATTGCGCAGTTTAAATAACTGGAATGTTCTACTTCAGCTCATGGAGTTCAACCAGCTTTTTTTACATCACAACTAAATTTATCAGAGTTTTATTATACTCTATGATTGTGTCTATATATATTAATACTCTTTTTATAGCTATAGAAAATGTAATTAGCTGATTACAACTGTAATTCATACATTTTTTCAATTCAATTCTTTAATAATTAGTATTAAGGTCTTTCACTTCAATAGGTTATTTAAATTTTACCGAAAAAGCCTTTTGACTAGACTGGTTATAGAGTCGTGTAATGGATAACTCTTTTTTGTGTATTTAAATATTTCTTATTACACTTTATCCATTTAAAAAGGAATGTTATTCCTGTTTAAGAAGGAAGGAACAGATACTCATAGTTACACTATGTATTGGCATTTGTAAGAGTTATGAAAGGAGAGTGTGTGTGTGAGAAGGAATGAGCTGACAAACCTACAGACCTGAATTGAAAATAATTAAACGGATTATGTACTACAGCAGACGTATAATTTATATCTGTATACATTTTCTCATATTGCCTTATATATTTTACGCTTCATGGATAACAAACAAATATTTATAATTTGTTTTGCATATTTATTATGTATAGTGGCAATCTTACGTATCAGCACAATACACTCATATGTATCAAAAAGCGGATGGCTTCTTTCTACCTCTAATATGTCTACTTGCAAATTTCAGTCATTATTTTAGATTATGTAGAATATATTTAACAATCAGTAGGCAGTACAAAAACAATCTCGGGCCTTCGAAGTCAACATAAAGATTTTTCTCAATAGTTTGCTGAAGAAATCTACTTAGTATACTGTACAAATATTGATGAGCTCATGATACAATTAAGGTAAGTTTATGCTCATAATGGCGCCTTTTCATTTATTCCCACAAGTATAGCTTAAAAGCAGATTTCCTTACAATAGAAATAAATATTCTTCTGTACCGATCTTTTATGGAATTAATAGGAATGAAGTGTATGCTCTTATGGAAATTGCCATTGAAAAAATAAACTATAAAAAGCAGAGTTGGTATATATATATATATATATATATATGAAGAATACTGTTGTTTTATTTATGTATGGGACAGCGGACGGAAAATTATTATTAATGAGTGTTTATTTAAAATAGAAAAAAAATATTTTTACTGCCCTTTGATATCAAATTGGGATTAATAAAAGAATTTTTAAAAGCTATAAAACATGGCAGACAAAGAATTCTTATACATAAGGTAGAAATTCTCAAAGTAAAGTGAAGTAAATATGAAAGCAGGAATTTTTGGTGGTCCATAAATAAATAAGGAAACCAGTCGGAAATGAAATATTTAATTTTGTGTTGATCGATGTTGAACTTTGCACGGAGACCGTTTAAAGACACTTGCAAAACCTTTGTGGGTGTCCATAAATCACAAAATTATCTGGAATGTTGTAGATAAACGATAAATCCATACAGAACTATGGGATTTAATGTGTCACAAAAATCTATTTTCTACATTCACATTTGGCTACTTGACGTCAAACTTTGGGGAAATAAGTGAAGAACATAGTGAAGCTTTCCACAAAAATATTTCAGTGTTGGAAAAGCATTGCTAGGGAAATAGAACCTTAATATGCTACCTTATTAGTACTGAACTTTAATATGAGAAGTACCAAGGCCATCTACAAAAGAAGACCACCTGCTAAGAAGCTTTAATGGAAGTATATGACATTCGATAATATGAGTTAAAATTACTTTTACGCACATTTAATGAATAATTTCTATTAAACTGACGGTGATAGAAAGATTTTATTTACAGATTTGTAACCTATGCAAAATAAAAATTCCGATGAAAAGTATAAGGCTTTTAGATTTTGTATATCGTCTAAATGGATGATAAAACGCTACGGTTTTATGTTAAGACAGATATGTATGACTAATCAAAATTTCTAATTTAGTCACACAATGAATTGTGAGAAATAAAAACTGAAATGAGAAATTGTGATTAGAAATAAAATTTCTATTCTAGTTACAGTCTCACAATAAAGTATCTTATCACAAAGCAAAAAAGTAAAATTTTTTTATTTTCATATTTCTGCATTTTTACTAGAATTATGACTAGTATAATGAAATGATATTCTTTTACAAAAATATTTTATAATTTAATCATTAGTAATACATAACATTAAAGAAATAAATAAATTAGATTTAATTATATTTTACATCGTAAAGATATGTTGTTACGTAGTTTTATTGTTTTTTTACCGACCGTATTGTAACAACTTAAATTATCATGAAAATAAATCTACATGTCGACCAGATATTTAAAAAATTAATACAACAATTGATAAATATGGTACGTAGCCTAATTTAATTACTTATATCACAGCAAACAGAAAATAAAAACAAATTATAAAATATGTATTGTAGATTAAATATAATTAATGAGAAAAGCTTCTTCAAGCCAAGTAGGACTGCTATTGCATGACTGACAGGGGCAGTTCTTTCTGAACTTTACTGTCAGTGTAGCTAAAGGTTACTGACTGAATAATGTATGATTGAATTTCAACCTTCAGACCAATTTTATCTTTCTTCATATCATTTATTTGCAAAAATTATCTTGAAAGATTAATGAAGGAGATATAGAAAGCATTCAGTGATACAAGGAAATACAAATCACAAGTTACTTCTTTTTATTAAAATAATTCAATTTTTTCAAGTAACCTCCTGATCTTTTTTTTTCCCCTCCACTGGATCTGACCTCCAATAAAGTATGGTACAACCCAAGAGAGGAGCATCTCACTCTAGTGGTAGTCTGGAGTGCGGAACATGGAAAAACCGGAAAGGAACCAAGGCTTCCATCTTTATTAATCAAAAGTCTCCTGATTTAGTATGAAATGGAAATAAAATTACTACGAAAGATATTTTTAACGTAATGGAGAAAAATTAATGTCTCGGTTTCAGTATTAAATCATTCTAAAGCTGAAGTATTGAATCTTGATCGAATAATGGATTTTTCACAGTACGAAACTCATTTCTTATCGTAAAAAATGTAGGGCGAATGTAATTTGTCATCAACCTATTGTTATCAATATGAACATGAATTTTAATGATCAAATGATGATTTAAAATGTTATTTAGAACTAATGTAAAATAAATTTGGAAGTATCAAAAGTCTGTAGTTATTAGTGATCTATTTATAATATAAATCGAATCAAGAAAATCGAAATTAACAAGCGATTATATGAACTAATATAGAGAAAGGATTATCTTAAAACTCGGTATACGTAACGTCAATGTTGTTTAACAAGGTTAAGGTAGTATTCATAAAAGGCAATAAAGAACAATTATGGAGGGTAGAGGTCAATTTCTTTTCTTTTAAAATGAATTTGATTATCAAAATAAATTTTTACAAACTAAGTCTGTAGAACTAAAAAGATTTAATATGAAGGTAAATTATAATACATATATATAATCAAATTATATATATATATATATCTTTATTAATATAGAAAATGTCCTTTTCTACATACAGGACATGATAATTTACCAATATATTTTATCTGCCGGCCTCCGTGGCGCGAGTGGTAGCGTCTCGGCCATTCATCCGGAGGTCCTGGGTTCAAATCCCGGTCAGGCATGGCATTTCCACACACGCTACAAATCATTCATCTCATCCTCTGAAGATATACCTAACGGTGGTTCGGGAGGTTAAACAAACAAATAAAAAAAATATATATATATTTTATGTAGATAGATTAATAAGATCTAACTATAAAATCAAATTCTGGAATATATTTCTTAATTATATAAATATATTTCTTCTTGTTGTGATGTGTGATATTTAAAGTAAACGTTTCTTACCTACAAGAAAAGTTTAAAAAAAAAAGTAAATGATTGGTCATTATTTAAGTTCATTTAATAAATAAAATATTTATTTAATAACAATAATGTTTTAAAAACGCCCAGAACATTATTTAAATAATGATACTATCCAATCTTATGTTATTAACATGTTACAAGAGGTTTCTTTTTTATATGGCTAAAACATACCATTAAGATAGTAAATCACATAATGATCCAAAAAATTATATTTTAACAAATGAAAATAATAATTAAATAAAATAATAAATAACTTCTTTTTTTTAAAATTAAATAAACTAGATTAAAAATAATTATTGCCACCTACTTGCTGCTACTCTTTCCCATCTTTTCCCAATAAGTGCTTCCGCAGAAATCACTTCGTTTTTAGAAGCATGTATAAAGTATAAAAATAAATATGTGAAAAATAATAAGTAATATAAACGAACATATGATTAAATATATTTATAAAAAGTAAAACATAAGAGATATTTTTATAATCTAAAATAAAGCCCTTGATGTTTTAATTAATATAAAGCGGTATATAGTTTAATGTGAAAGAAGATGATATTATTAAGCAGTAAGTAGGTAACAATTAATCTTTGTAAATAAAAAAAAAAAAAAAACTAAATATATCCGACAAATAAAAATAATATCATAATAGGTTACACGCTGTAATTTTTATATATTAACAAAAATTATTTTCTCCACAGAATAATACTCTTTATTAAATTTAAAAAAAAACTTTAATATAAAAAAAACAGCTTAATTATGTATTTAATTATACAATTCATAAAAATTACAGTTCAACAAAGATACAGTATACGTGAAGTGAAATTAAAAGAGTAATTACACGGTACGTATTTTAAATAAATTATTTTTATTTACTTTTTTTTTAAATGCCGTTTTTACTATTCCTTTACTCCTTCTAAAATAATTTTAAAATATTACTAATTTTTTACCACTATCATTTTTCAAAACGTCTGACATTTTTCTAAATAATAAACTTTTCCGTGCTTTTTATAAAATTGTAATATTTTATTATACATATATATATATATATATATATATATTATAACACTGTGAGTTTTTTCTGATGTACGGCTTAGACATATAACTTAATTTACATTATTCATTTTATTTAATTATAATATTTTTTCGTTTATTTAATTCAGTAATTGTAACTAAAGCGCGCGCTCATATATTTAATTCACGCGGGTATGGCGGTACTAGCTAAACTAAGGTAATTTCACAACATACATACATCCCAATCCCCGTAGGGGAACACACCCACCTTGTGACATTCCGGTTGTCACACCACCCCTCCCGGTCCTAGTTCTGATGGGTTTTACCGGGAGTCATCTTATTGACCCTCGAACTGATTACATATCACAGTCATCAGCCTGGCCTCATTTGGGATGCTACCGATGCAAATGCCTCGTTAGACATTAACATCAGTGAATTTTGACTCAGCCTTTGTCTTTGCTGTAAGCTTCTTTCGGACATTTCTCATTCTGTCCTATTCTTTGCCCTCTGAACTAGCTAACTGAGTTCGAGGAGGCACGAACCCCACGCCTAGTTCTCTAATTTAAACAAGCTCTTGTAACTGTAAATGTCTCATTATTGTTATCGGAATTTATTAATAACACACCAAAAAGAATATGTTGCTCGCAACAACGGTAATTTAGACCTAGTTCACTTATAGGTCGGAATAGGCCAGTTTACTCATCTTAATACACAGTTTAATTAAATCACACCCATCAAATTCATTATAGCGTGACATTTACTTTTATCACATATGCCCTCGTCAAGACGGCTCTACACCTCATGACTGCATGGAATACCATGCATTCGGCAGTGTAGTTCCCAACCTGCATACAACAAATTTCACTTGTAGATTGGTGTACCCGCGAGGCTTAACGCACCAGCTATGGTGTCAATCAATCGAGTGATTGTGTTCGAGACCCAGCCACACCAAATTACATTTTTACACTTTAAGTATTATTAATTAATTTAGTTTAACCGCTCACCTGTGAAATCATAACATAGCAGATGACTACAAAACAATTTTTGGGGTGGAGGTGCGATTTTGCAAACCTTTTTTTTTTTTAAATATTGTTTCTTTTTAACTGTTAACAAAAGAGCCTAAGAAAAATATGCCCTTAATTCTGCGAAATCTCCAGATAATGTCGTTGACCTTGCAGCTTTATCCCCCTTGACATTTTAAGTTGAAAATTAAAAAGGTGAAAAGGAATCAACGTTCTATATATAGAAATAATCAGACCAAGTTTGATCAAAATTGATCCAGTATTTCTGGAGATAAACTGTGATTTAGAAGCTAACATCGAGCACACATACACCCGGAAAATTTCCATCCGGTTTTTTCGGTTCCTTAGGTGTCAAAACGTAAATATCCGGTGAAAATCGCATATGCCCAAATTGAACCGATTACAATACTTTTTCTTTTAAAGTTAGAGTTTTACTGTAGTGCTATGTAGGCGGGAAAGTAATATTTTTTATCATTCTGGCGGTATTAAAAAAAAAAAAAATTATATACTAATGAGAGGATATCCACAAATACAATATACATATTTAAATGTTACGGTAAATTTGATTAATCTGGTGATTATGCATAATTATCGGTGAATTTGATTAATCACCTCTAATGATAGAGAATGTAATAAATATATAGCAGTGTATTAAATATTCCGGTCATTTTACATATTCTCCACACTAACATATTATACACACTAAAAAATAACTCGATTATAAACAGTAAATACTAAAATTATTATTAAATAAATAAAAACAATTACTGTTATTTAGTGAGGTTAGTGAGCCAAACGAACGTAGATTGTATTTAGTTGGATTATCACCGTCAAATAACAGATATAAGCGTTACACGCACGTATGTACTAACCGCAATTATCATGCAATAACATTCAAATTTTTTTTTAATAGCACAGCTTTTCTAAAACACAAAAAAATTATATCGAATCGAGATGATTAGTATACAGAACGGTAAAGTTATAGAACCAACAAAAAAATGCTAAATAAAATAATTATTCAAAAACAAAAAAAGATCCGACTGTTAAAATTGTGCACATCTACCTAGAACAATTATGAAAAATTAACTAACACAACAATAATCTTACGGTACTTTTTCAGGAAAATGTTAGTCAGTGATGTGAAATTTAATAAAACTTCTACATCTTATATTGTAGTCGGATGCCTGTGTAGGCTATTTGAGATTGTGAATTTAATGATCTCCACTCTATTAAGACTTACAGGTACCAGAATACAACATAAAATGTAAAATTATTATTAAATTTCAAATTGCCATATAACTTAACTGTATATGGTAAAAATAACTGTAAGAAAAACTTGTTTATTCTTTGTTCCTTTTTCATAATTATTCTAGAATCCCGGTCAGGCATGGCATTTTTCACACAATTCATTCATCTCATCCTCTGAAGATATACCTTAACGGTGGTTCCGGAGGTTAATAACAAAAAAAAAAAAAAAAAGTAGATGTGTACAACTGTTATTCAGGTTTTTGTATTTTAAACATTATTTTATTGCAATTAAGATATTTTATTACAAATCCCATTCAATAAAAAAAAAAAAAAAAAAATTATTCATTAGTTTAAAAAAAAAAAAAGTGCACTACACGCGAATGGATAATCGTAGCATTCATGACATTTACTATCCCCCTTTTTTCAATTACTATTTTAAAAAAGTTCCATCTTAAATGATTGTAAAATTATGAAGCATACTTCGGTAGATACCAGTTGCGTCAAAAATTTATAGGGACAACTCTTTTACGTAGAAGATTCGTTAAATGATTCGCTTAATGGAGCCCCCTTTTTTAATTTACCATTTAGAATAACAATTCAAAACAAAGCATCACAAGAAAATGTATGATTTTTTTTTTCTTGACTTCATAGGAATTTAGAAACCATAATGATTAAAACATTTATTATTGAAGATAAAACTTTTATCTTTTATTGTTAACTTTTTATAACTTTAATTTTTATAACTTCAAATCTTTATAACTTACAAAATATTCATCTATAACACGTTTCAGATTTTTGCAAAAAACCAGAATTTTTTATTCTTAAAATCAATTGAACATTGAAAATGTTAAATATGTATTTTCCTACAAATTTCAACGATTAGAGAATTATTTTGTCAAAATTTTATTTAATTGTATTCCACCACGACGAGGTTCAAACAGAGAGAGCCCAGTAGACAATCTGCAGGAAGGACAGCCAAAACGAAGAAGAAGGTTAGCATTCTTCTCACCTACTGAAATTCGTTTCCCTACCGAAACTTACGAACGTTAATCATTTGAAAAATATATTTTCACAATTAAAGAATAAATAAATAATTCATTATTCTATGTAAAAATCAAATGAGGTGGCGACTCTAGGGAAAACATATAATTAGTTTTAACTGAATTTTTCAGTATTTAAACTAAGTTAAAATTTGTACACATATAAATTATAGTCGATAAATGAAGTTTACAAAAAACTTCATTCATCGACTAGAAAAATTACCTTGCTGATATTTCATCATACATCCAAATATGTCAAAAAGGATTTATTAAAAAACATTTTTTTTTACAAAAAATATTACTTCGTGATTGAAAATAAAACTTACTATATAATAAGCATTTAGAGTTGCTGTTCCAAGTCCTGTAAATAGCAATCAAATTATTGTCTTAGAAAAATTTTGCAATGAAAACAATTGTTATAAATTGGCAGAGGTGTATAAAAAAATTATTACTATTATAATTATTATTCATATAACTTTCAATAATAACCTTCTAAAATTAATTAATGAACCATGAAAATTTAAGTTATTTATTGAATAATAAATAAGTAGATAGAAAGTTGCTAGTAAGTAGATACAAAGCTACGCAATGAAAATCAGAGTGAAAATCAGAATGCACTTATAATGGATTGTAAAAAATCATGAAGCGGATTAAATTTACAAGTCTTGTAATATTTAAAGATTTCATTTTTGTTTCATTTTACATTATAAAATCTATTTATCAACAGTAAAACCGGATAATTACTCGGATAATTCCACATGTTTTAAAATTCCAAGACCAAGGCGATTTTCTTTTAAAATATTTAAACCGTTTCAGAGATGACTAATTTCTTTAAAAACAAAAAAAAAGTTTTTTTTTCAGCATAAAATTTAGATGGACTCAACGGGTTAGTCAATTAAAATGCTGCAAAATGTCTCAACCTCGCATAGGATTATGAGATGATTGGTTGGATCGTCGCTCTCACATGGGGGATCTCGACCTTTCCTCTGATTAGGGACTCTTGTTCCGTACTGCGGTTCCTTCTGAGTACATCAATCTTTCTCACCATCACTTAATTCTTTCCTCGAATAATTTTCCCCATTTTGGTGTGTGTGTGTGTGCGCGCGCGCGTGCGCGTCTGTATGTGCAGAAAGAACTCTTGTAGGTTTATCGTGAGGATAGTGAGATAGATAAAACCTTAGCATAATCTTGTAGGGACCCTGTCAGAAAACAAACCTGGGGGGGGTCTTAATTTTCGTTCTGGTGGCTGCACAATAGGCCTAATTATTGATGAAGTGTCTGACGTGAGATCCTTGCTAATCTTGCTGTTTGTCTGCTAATCCTTCTTAAATTATAAATAAATACAAAGGATATTACAATAAGATAGGCTAAAAGAAAATCTGTCGCAGTAATAGCGTCAGAAGGACGGATTCCGGTTTTAGTTAAGAAAGAAAGAATGTGGCACTTCTGTAATGTATTTTTAAAGTAATATTGCTTTCGGTGTTTTTCTGTATTTCATGTTATGATAGTATCAGATATTCAAAATGATTAAAACTTCAAAACTGATATTTTTGACACCAACTCCCTTTACGTCACACCAAATCGTATTTTGGATTATTTAGAAACTAAAGTACTACAGGAAAGCTAACTTTTTTTTATGTAATTGCATTTTTTTTTGCAGACTTTTTGAATAAAGTTCGGAATTACTTTCGACTTCATGTTAATGTGAGGGGTGGGTGTTGGTAGGCTGGGAATGAAAATGAATTTTCTTTACGTTTTGAAGTATGCAAAGTACGAAAATTCATTTTATTTAAATCGGGGTTTCCTTATACATTTATAACCCTACATATAAACGTTTGTGACTTGAAAATCTCCAAAACTACTAAATAGATTTCATTGAAATTTAGGTATTCTATAGTAACGTATCTTAAGTTGTACATGTAAAAATTTATTGAAAACTGGACGAGTCGTTCTTGAGTTACGCTCAATTTGAGATCGAAAAATTCCCATTATCTGCCACTAAATCCCACTAAACTAATGCTTTCATGAAAACTACATCTCCATTTAAGTATAAATAAAATATGTTACATCACAGCATTTTCAGTTTTACTTAAGATGTTTTTACCAAAGCTTTTTCAAACAAATTTTTTATTCCTTTTTTAATTTTAAATATTAAGCTGATTATTTTGCGTTTTTTGTCTGAATTATTGTTATAATTTTAAAATAAAATGTTTATTACACAATATATTTTTAAATAATTACATTAATATTTAATATATACTTAAATAAAGCAGACGCTTTCGTGAAAGCATTAGTTTAAGTGAATGGTTTAATTCAGTGGTGACAGATGAGGCAGAAGGAACAAATAAAATAACGAAAAATCAGTATTTTTTGGTTGTAATTCCGGTACCTGTGAACCGTTTCGCTTAAGAATCAATTACAGCTCTATTCCCAACAGGTTTTTATCACTCCAGTTAGTTTCATCAAAATTGGTTAACATCTGTATCCGGTAGAGCGGACGAAAAAATGTTATATATACATGAAAATATATATAATAATGACAGTTCGCAGCAGCAATTTCCAAATTCCTTAGAAATCTGCTAAGAATCAGTAAAACTTACAAATTACTATAGTTAATAATGTAATTTTAATAAATTATTATTTAAATCTTAAATTGTATTATATCTTGAAAGCTATTAGACAAAAAATAAAAACTTAACATAAAATATATCTAAAATTACCTAATTATACATCATGTATTTGTCATTTACAAACATTACATTACATAGCATTTGTATTTATAGATGAAATTTCGCCAGCATCCTAAATTTTTTATCAACTGTGTTATCTATCACTTTTGAGTGATATAAACTTATAGTTACTAGGATAACACAAATGGAAACATGAATAAAACAAATACTGATGAATACAATGACAAATACAATGAATAAAAAGTGTTCTATTGAAGAAAAACTAGCATACCCTGTTTGTAAACTCCATCTAAAACGATTGAATTTCTGCTTATCAAATAGAAGAAAAAGGGCTGATTTCGTCCTGTTATAATATTACAGTACCAGAGATCTGTTATCAAATCGATCCATTAATTTTAACATTTGATACATAACTTCTTTTTTTCAACAAGATAATTCAACATTATAGGATACAAACTATAATAAAACATTATTGTGACTGAATAGTGTAATAATAATAATATCACAGTTTAATACCTCCACGAAACGAGTTAAGAAAATTATCTGTTGGTCCAACAGCTGGAGGAGAATTGAAAAGATCTAGAAATTAATAAATCCAACAATTTAGGCATGTATTCATAAATATAATCAATAAAATATATTAAATAAATCAATATTTCGTAACAATAAATAAGCTAATCAAACGCGCACTCTCTTACACACACACACACACGCGCGCGCGAGCACATGTATACCTGTAAGTATATAATAACAAGAAATATTTACTTAAAAATATTATCTTTATTAATCTCTTGGGTTAACTAATCAACTATACAAACTTATAAATTAAATTTTTATGTTTTACAAATCATATACATATCTTGTATGTCTTATATTTAATGCTATCCACTCAAGTTGATAATAAACTTAAGTAAATTACTTTTAAGTTACTATTCACACACACACACACATATATATATATATATATATATATATATATATATATATCGTTGAGCAGTTTAAAACCGAACGGCTACAAACACAGTTGTTACTTTTAACATCTTGTAACTTGTTGTGCTTAAGTGATATTATTAAAAATCATCTGACTTAAAACTCTGTTGTCAGTTTGGTTGATTTTTTGTTAAAGGTTCGCCTATAGTTCACTGATAGTGTGTTGGTTTGATTCATAAACCTTATCCTTCAAATAGCTCCAGAGGTAAAAGTCGCAACTAGAAAAATCACACGTGTGTGGCCATCCTCCTCTATTGACAGTTCGTTCTTCTATAAAAGCTGCATTAACCCGTCTTAAAAAAAATTGTTTTTGTATGTACAAATAACGCATTTTAAAATGAAATAAAAACTGTCGCAGTAATAGAAAATAAGAGCACTTCAGTTATTTGCGTGTCTCCTAAAAGTTTTACTTTCTCCAATAATATAATTAAACATTAGTTTTTCAACATTTTAACTTAAAGAGAAATATAGTTAAGTGCTAGATTTACATGTAAAATCAGTAGGCTAATTATTTAAAAACTTTAGTCAAATTCAGTTCAGTACTGAATTATTCTGTTTAACTGTAAAATTAATTTTCTGTAAAGCAATTCAAATAACATATTTTTTTCAGTATTCACACAAAACCTTTTTTAGTAAAATAAAAACTGACCCTAATTCCTTTGGATTAAATAAGGTTCATATTATTTCATGCTGATATCTAATTTTGGCGATTGTAGTTAACCTTAAAGTATATAAATAACCATGAAGTTAATAAATTAATAAAATATATAAAATAAATTATAAGAAAAAAAGAAAATATCACATTTTTTTAAATATTAAGAAATAAAAAGAATATATATATATATATTTCTTTTTAAGTATTCTTGATGTAAGAGGTGGTTTCAAACGTGATGGTTTATGATGTGACACAACAATACGTAACTATTTTGTAAACTAGATTCACGTTAAATGGGTAAAAAATTAATTTAAATTATGTACAAATAGAAATCCAATAAAGCTCACACAGTAGCTTTTCTTAGTAAAAAAAAAGCTTAGAGATGAATGTTTAGATTTTTTATATATAAACTAAACAGTAGTTTTCATATATAAACTTAATAGTTTTTTTCATATATAAACTAAATTTTGCCAATCCAATAAACAAATTTAAAATTAAAATCTTCATTTAAGCATAAGCTTCTACCTACATGGTGAATTAATAAAAAAAAAAGAAGAAAAAAGATTTAATAGTCAGAACAATAGTTATCTTAAAACGTGATTGCGGGTGAAAAGCCGTTCCTCAGATATAAAACCTTCACACAAAAATACATGTACACATAATTCTGAAACCAAAATGTTCTAATTGTTGGTGTAGGAGAACCAAAACAGAAAAAAATATAAAATCTAACTGAGTCAAGTTTCGGCAATAAAAGTTTTATATAAGAGCCGGCAAAATTAAATAAAATGCATAATAAAATTTAAAAATAAAACATAAAATTTTAGCAGCATACCAAATCCTGTTTTAATTTCTTGAAAAAATATTTAACTATAGTTAAAAAGATAATTTCACTTTTAAAAATATTTAGGCGAATCCGCTCACTTCTACTATGACGATCGAATGATTTTCGTGTAAAATATTAAACAAATGATTTTAACAAATACGCGGTATCGGAGAAAAGATACAAATCGGGGATTCTCTTGTAATAGTTACCTACTGAAGAACTCTACCGCAAAGAGTGGCATTTGAACATTAAATAGCCAATACAGGACGGATAATAACAGTGAAATAAACTCACAAATACACAGTAAGTTGGCTGTACTACAGCAGTCAGATAGTTCCTCAGCTCATGTTTTATGAATAGCAACAGGATTTTTTTTTTCTATAGAAACTAAATGATTATGTCAAAGAGGTTTATAAGTTATACTAATTATTAAAAAAAAAAAAAAAAATTCTGTATTGTTGTTTAACGTGTATAAATGATGTGCTTAAATAATTTTTATCAACGCCTTCTGAAATTTAATCTTTTTGAATTTAGTTTATTTGTTTAATTTTCTCACATACTTATTTACTGTTATTTCATGGTTATATTATTTTGCATTGATAACAATAAAATATTCTTCTTTATTTGATACATTAAATTACAATAGATATTGCGATATTCTAAAATTAAAAAAATAATACCGATTTCCTTGTGAATAATATATTATAATAAATTAAACTATAATAAATTTAAAATATGTTCCTCTTTCTTTAACAGGAAGTAATTTTGAATTAATAATAAAATAATAGAACTAAAAAATAAAAATTAATAAGAACAAACCTGGTAGCATCTTTATATGACAATATAAAATTGGTCTTGTGTAATACTACTCGTACATCCATTTTTTCTCAGTACATTTTCAAATCCTAAAAATTAATAAAATGATTTTTCGTACTATCCAATACCAATTCAAATTTTAATTGAAAGTAATATAATTCTAGAATTAATTTTTACTGAATTATACGTTAGCAAATGATAAAACTGCATCCTATTTTACTGAACCAATTTTTTTTCATTTCCGAATTTTAATTGACCGGGAACTTACTGGAGCCAAAAACTCAGATCCATATAAATTTCTGTTACTATTTCTGGTATAAATCCCATTTAATTAATTTCGTGTTCTTCTTAATTTAGTCTTGATAATGTCTGCCATTGGTTAAGAAACGAAATTTAATTATTAAAATTCAGTGCAACTTACATAAGAAAAATAGGATATGCATTTATATTAATTTTGTCATTTCATGTTACTTAACAAAGATAATTTTACCATTTGTCATCTAATATTAAAAATTATCCATTAAGAAAATATGATTTAACATGAAAGATGTTTTCCTGTAAAGAACAAGAAAATATAGAAGAAAAAATTTTTTTTAATTAATCTAGGAGTTAACTAAATAGATTTATTTAATCTGAAAAGTGATATTATTCTCAAATATTTCAAAGTATATTTCAATTATTATTAATACTAGATATGAATTTGTTTAATGTTCCTGACAGTCTCGCTGAAAGCTGTTTTTTTTTTTTTTTATTTCACTGTTTTTAATTGTGAGTTTAAATTAAATGCGTTTTAAAAATAAAAGACTCAATTTTAACAAAATCATTGCGAAATATATTTAATTAAAATTTTTATTTTTTTAAGTTGCTAACTTTTATAAAATTCTATTGTTAATTTGTTTAATCTGAAGTTTTCGTATCTAAAAAAAAATTCTATTAATAATTAATCAAAAATTATAATTAGAATATTATAATAACATACAATTACCTAAAGTAAATTGTAGAAAAAATACAATAATGACGGATTCTAGCGCTGAAATTTTCCATTCTATTTTTATTTTTTTTTATTTTTTTTTTTTTTGGGCGAACAACGTTAGAAGTTATTATCGCCCGGATTAAAAAAAGATGAGATATTAATAAATAA
>JAAAKQ030029993.1:6222-17261 GCA_010016005.3 Zanna intricata
AGTTGAGCTAATTTAAACTGCAATCCTGTAACAATAGTAATATAAAATGGATATTAGAATTTTCTTTAACATGGAAGGTATGTATGTATATTATTTTCATTTGAGTCGATGAGTTGCAAAACCATCTAATTAATGAAAACAACCTGAAACGTTCAGGAAATGCAAAGATTGTTTTTTTGTTGGTAATAATGGTGATTTTGATGTTGTCTTTCAATAATAAAAAACATAGAAATTTCAGTAGTTAATAAACTGGTTCAAAATTTGTAATAGTCCAATTTTTGTTGTGATAAAGTTCAATAACTGCCAAAGGTATATTAAACATATCACATTCTTGGCTCAAAAACTTCTAACTTCAAATTAGAACCATGTTGGTTCACATTAATTTCATTCTGAATGCAGCCAGTGTCTGTTAGATTTGACCATTCCACCAGTTTCTTTGTATTTTTTCTAGTTATTCCACTAGTATATTTTTTTAGAAGTGAAAAAAATTTACTTTTGTAAATTTAAAAAAAATTAGATGGTTTTAAAATTTATGAACTCATATTTAGGTTAACAACATTTTTCACAAACAAAGTTTTTTACTTATTTTCAAAACGCTGTAATTGTATGAAAAATTATTATATAGAAACAGTAATAAAAAAAATTTTAAGCTTAGTTTCTAATAGAGAGTCTGTTCAGAAGCTTAAATTTTTTGGGAAGTATAGTAGTAGTTATTTATTTTCTTTTAGAGACAGTAGAGGAAGCAACCAGATAAAAGTAAAAGAGAAAGTGATAGCGGCGGAGAAGAGAAATTAAAGCAAAATGTTGGTAAAAAATTAAGTAGATCTTCACTACCATCTGGTTCTAGTGTACAGGATCAAACTTATTTTGATAATGATGCAGATCACTGGCTTGAATGTTCATTTAGTATGACCTCATCTCAAAAAATGGAAAGTTTACAAAACTGTTGGTCACCAACTCAAAGTTATGACTTTGCTAAGGATGCTGTGTAATTAAAAAGAAAATTCAAATGCAGCGGGTTGGCGGATTATGCTCCTTGGCTGGCGTATTCCAAGAAATTAAAGGGTATGTTGTGCATTTACTGTGTGTTATTTCACCAACTAATATGCATTGTGTTTTGGGTTCTTAAATAGTGAGACCCCTTACTCCCTATAAAGACATGCACAAAATCGCAGAATCTCACACATCATCTCAGTGGCACAAATTAGCGGCCAGAGCAGCAAAATGTTTGCAATCAGCAGAAACATTGTGCAGATCCACCAGCACAGACTCCTAGCAAGTATTGGAGAAGATCATTAATTGTTCTATCTATAGATTCATTAATAATGTCTCTGGAACAGCATTTTTCTGAGGAGAACTTGCCTGCATTCTGATTGCTTGCATTGCACCTGTGAGGATGCTACATAAGCTTGCAACGTCATGCTTGATGTGACATATGAGGATTTTTTTACAAAAACCACAAGTTTTTGTTATTACAATTTGAATTATTTCCTCAATGAATTTAAACTTTGATACAACCAATAGAAAGGAAATAATGTACCAAATGCTGAACTGAAGGAAATATAACTAGCTGCACTAGTTAAAGAAACCTCCAATTGCTCTACCCATCCATAAAATGAGCACTACTTCTCTCACTTGCTCAGCCCTGCACAGCATGCATTATCAAAAGATCCTTCAGCACTTTATGCAGAGTAAAAGCATGGTTATGATCAACAACAACAGAAAATCGATTTATCGGTATTTGTATGATGAGTGTGCATAAAGAGTGTTTCGAAACCTAAAAGTAAATATGAGAAAGAAATTTTGTCAAGATTTAGCCAGAACTGTCATAGGCAAGTGCTGAAATAAGATTTATCATTGTTCGAACAGCATTGCAGTTAATTACTTTTAGCATTTTCAAATGTTCAAATAAAAGCATTTTTTTAAAAAAAGGCGTTCTTATATTTGTCCCCCCCTGCAGAAAATCCTCGCTACACCCTTGGGAAGAGTAATATTCTTATGTACATACATATGTGTGTTGGTTGTTGTGTTTGAAGCTTAATAACGTTTGACTAATATATCTATTTTGATGAAATTTAGTGTAGAGAATCGTGTATTTGAGACAAGTTGTTAATAAACATTTGAGATCAATTTTCTCAAAATTCTGCAAACGTAATCCTACTTTATATTAAACTCAGTACATGCATGTATACATGTTTATTTTACTATTCTTTGTTTTTAATTTGCCCCCAAACTTACCCCTTCACCAAAATAAAAAAAAAAAACTGTTTTTGTATTTATTGCATATTTTTTAACAGAATTCATTTTATGTCTTCCTAGGCGTTAATAGTAGTGCAAATGATACAAAAAGTAGTTTGCAGGTAGTGAAGCGATCAAAGTTTAAAAATATCAATTTTTTTAAAACTTGTTGGTTTACTTAAACTTTTAATACTATTAATTAAATTTAATCATAATTCACCCTCCATCTCTATAAAAGAAATCTTAGGTTACTTTTTTTATTGGAATCTTTTTTTATTCTTTTCTGTTTAACGTAGTAAATGTAGACACATCAAAACATTTTCTTGGTGATTTTGTGTGGGGAACAGAGAAAAGGAAAAACATTAATTTTTGAATTTTTTTGTTAATATATAAAAATAAATAACCAATGCCAGGGTAGTATAACTTAATTATCACAGCTAATTGTAGATATTTTCATGTCAGGTATGAATCACTTCTGTCTCCTTTTGGAAAAACCTACAGTTATTTTTACTTACACATAAAACTTTAATTTATTATTTTGAATTATTAATTATCCTATGTTTTTAAGTAATTTTTTCATCATAATCATGTTAGTAATGTGGAATTGTTTTTCACTTTTAAAATAGTTATTATGTATTTGGTGTGCAATTAGAAACTTCAGGTATTTTTATAGACATGTATATTAATTAATATTTCATTTCACTGAAGACTTTGATACAGAAGTGCGAACAGTTTCACGTGACATTTCGTTCTTCAGAAAAGTTAGAACAGTCAGTATATTTATAAACACATATAGAACTGTGTACAATCTGTCATAATTTCTTGAACAATAGAATGTATTATGGAATTTATGGTATTACATTAAAATTGGTTTTGCAATTATTCTGTCATGTTTCCTTTAATTGTACTGTTTTCAACAGAAGATGCAAAACAATAAAATTGTACTAGATTATATGTATTGTTTACATTGTACTTCAGGATAACCTCAATTTGTATGATATATCAAGAACAGCGAGTGCTTTAATAAATAACTACAATCATATTTCTTTGACAATATATTTTTTTTTTTTAAGTCAGTAACCAATAAAAGTGTAAAGATGAGTTTAAAAAATGTAATATTGTTCCCTGTAGTAAGAAGGTAAAACAAGAAGTATGCTTCTTCTTGTGAGACCACTGTATTTTTTATTTTCATCAAAGATTTCCCCCTTGATACTGAGATAAACCAAACTGTCCTATTTGCTGCCTAAAAAGCTTTGTTATTTCTGCTAATAATTATTTGATTTTGTATCACTTCATTGATCTCCTCTTGGATAATTTCAAAAACTAGTTTTCTTCTGACTTGCTAATTCATAAAGAAAGATCATATTTTCTAAAATTAATTTTATTTTAAATTTGATTTGATAACAATAGAAGTTGTCTTTCTGTTATTGTAGTGATTTATTAGAAAGAAGAAATTTTTATTAATTTCTCGGGTATTTCTGTTGACTGTTTAAATCGGAATATCCTTATTTTTAGTTATAAGAAATTAAACACAAACTTTTTTTTGCAGGATAAATAAATATTAACAAAAGATGTGTTAGCATATAATGCTTACATTAAGTTTACAATTTATTATGGAATTGCCTTATGGTGACATCTGATACTGTTACGGAGTTTCAGATATATTTTCATTACAATTTTAAATGGAATCCAAGCCATTATTCTATTCAAAGACTTTTTTTTTAAGAATTTTAGTTATTTCAAAGTGCTTCAGTCTATATTTTAGAATTGTATCTGTAGGCTGTAAAGTTTTATTTAATTTCAGTGGTTTGTAATTACTATGATACCTGAAATACACCCAGAATTCATCTTGTCAGCTGTTTTTGAGTTCACTCTTTTATAAGTGTAAGAAACTATACAATGGGTCATCAGTTTCAATTGAAAGAGTGAAAGCATTAGCTTTCTGATCGGTTAAAGAAGGAAACATTACAGTATTAATGTTTTTCTAAAATCTAGTACTGAAACCATTAATTTTCTATCTATTTAAAAAAAAATTTTTTTTTTTTCCAGGCTCTATAATATTTTTTTAATGCATAATAAAAATTATACCGGTTTATTTGTAAAAATATACCTTGATTACTGTGATAGTGATTTTTTTAACTGAAATCTTTTACTAATTACAGTTGTCGCATATTATGAAAAATAAGAAAAAATATTATTTGCTTGTGAGAGTCTTTTTCTTCAGAAATAGATTGTATATGAGACTGATTGTAAATGCTGTTTTTAGCCAACATTTATAGCTGTAGGGTAAGAAAAATTCATTCATTCTGAAATTATTGTTGTTTTTCGTTATAATAATAATTAGCTTGTTATTTTATAATAGTAACCTATCGTACTTTATTACCCTGTGGTTTTGTTTCAGAACATAAGTCTAAATCTTTCTCTCCAAAAGGCATTGCAGGACCATCTTCATTGTCTCCTCCTATTCGAGATATAAGATCATCGGCTCCGAGGTAAAATTATTAAAAATTCTTTGTTAGATTCGAATGCAAATTATGGTAATGGAATTAGAATATAAACTTCACAGTTATTCGTGGTTGACTTATTTTTAAAAAACTGTTGATATAGTAAAGTTTGCTGTTATAGATTTACATTTTTTAAATTTAGCATAAGTGCTATCAAATTGCAAATAAACTGCTGTGATACAACAAAGGCAAAATAGTTTATCTTGACATTGTTAATGAAGTCTTTATCTAATATATAAAGATGTCTACAACAAAGGTTCATTTAACAAACTCATCAATATCATAGTATTCATGCAACTTTTTTAAAGCACAACAATTTGTTTACAATAAGAAAAATCTTACTTAAGTTTACTCACACATCTTTTAGATGAAATTTATATTCATAAAATATTTAACAATTATATTTTATCTTTTTTTAAAATTATTATTCATTGTTTACATTTATATTATTTTTTTATTAACCGAAAGGTTAATTTTCTAACCGAAAAAGTAAACATACATATTTAAAAAATTTTCCCCATTAGTATACCTTTCTCTGAAACTTAAAAAACAAAGTTTTTTTATAGTACTAAGTTTACACAATAAATACTCTTAAAATAACTTTTCTATTAATTATTACGGTATTTTAAAACTTAAACAATTTAAGCCAATTTTCTTTTGATACATTCTACAAATTTTTTTTTTTTCATTTTAAACATTTAATATGCCTTCTTTTACTGTATGAGATCTGCAGTATTTCCTCTTTCTGACTTTCTTCGTGTGAAGTAATTATATAACTTGACCCTGGATATTGATGAACTTAATTCTTTGTGCTTCTACAATTTTCTTGATCATAAATCACAAGGAAAATTCGAGTTGGAAGAATTACCTATTCCCCTTGCAACAGTTCCCATAAGTTTCTGTATAAGGAAAGCAAAAATTCTAATCTAAGAACATGTTTTCTATTTTTTCCGAGGAAAAATGTGAGTACAAGCAGCAAAGGCATTTAAATATGATTGGCATTGTTTAACTTATTAAAAAATCAAGCTAGTTTTTCTTCAATCCGAGGCTGGGACTCGTGGTAGGGTCCTGTAACTCAGCTACTTTGAGAGCCGGAAAATTGGTCCTGGTTACACCCATTTGTCATATAAAATTTGCATACCGGTCACTTTCATGTTCTGTGTATGTGTTAATTTGGTGATAAAAAGTTAAGAATGAGAACATCTTTGATATGTGTGAGACTGGTGCATAAGACTTAACATCTAACATACGCATATACATACCTAGAATCCTCATTCATCCTTTGATGTTAAAACTTTAACGGTCAGTTCCGGAGACTGAACAGGAAACAATGTATATATAAACTGAAAAATGCCTGAAATTTTTCTTCCATGAAGTGTTATGATACACAGTTGATTGAAACCATAAATCCCACTTTACTTCTATTTTATTAAGAACTATCTGCAGTGTTTTGTACTGCTTATTTATTGCCAAATCCTTATGAACAAGTTTTTTTTAATATAAGTATACAAGAGCGATAGATTTTTTTTTTCTGAAAAAAATGAGTTGATTTTCCTTTAATTATATTTTATATCTGTAAGTTTTGAAGAAAACTCAGATTTTTTAAAATACTTCTGATTACAGTGAATTTGTCTTTACATAACAGTTTTTATTAAGAGACTGTCATGATAAAATTATCTATCGTAGGTTCATTGAAATGTACATTGTCTTTACCCAAGTATGTTTTTGCATTAATCATACATTTAGTTACAGTTGCCAGAACATTTAATTCCATACCAGTTTAGTTTAGAAGTTATGTTGATTCTAAACGAACATTACCTTCAGAATGTCAATTAATTTCATGTACATTTAAATATGCCAAAAGTTTTTAATTAGTTTTAGAACTTTCAAATAATTTTCCCCAGATTTCTGAGGTGAAAGCTTTTTTTTTCTTGAATCTTTTATTGTCAGATCTTAGACAGTTCACCTGAAAATTAAGTGAATTTCAATCAAGCATATGTTTCATCGAAAAAAAGTTTTGCTGCGATGTGATCTTTTTTGGTTGTTTTTGGTTGCGGCTACTGGATTGAATAAACCAAGAAAAGAGTACAGCTTATTCTTCAGAATCTATGATAGAGTAGATTTATGCTGCTTTTTGTAATTTTCTCGGATGATGTATTTCATTGTTTATGTGTTGCAGAATTAAATCCATGAAAAAATGTTTAAAACATTTGATTGGTTCTTTGTTATCCAAAGATTTCCCCCTTGGTTCAGGTAGAATGTGAACAGTACATTTATCTAATCCTGTTGATGAAAGGGGTGTTGCAGATTTCCAAATGAATTCATTTTTTCCTTTATTCTAAACTATCTTTTGAGTCAAAACCTCTTAACTCTCATTCTCTTCAAGTTTATTTTTTTTTTCCTCATTAGTATCATTATCTTTTCGTTCTTACTCAGCTATACAATAACTTCTCTTACTTCTGTGATCTTATTGTTTCTTTTACAGTATGTTCTGGATCTTCATGTAGCTTCTGAAGGCCAGGAACATATCTTTATCTGTCTCAGTGTCATCCACTTCTAAATAATCTTTATCCTCCACATCTGTATCTCACTAATCTTGTAGAATTCGAATAATGAGAGAGTTACCCATTGTTATTCTAACTATTTGTTTAAAAATAAGATGTACTTATTCTTTTTTAAACGTGTAAACTTTATATCCTCTCATTTTAAATGAAACGGTAGATTGAACTACCAATCAGTCTTTCATAATTTTCTTCATTTTCTTTGTCAAAATGCTTGGATACATAGTAGTGACATCAAAATAGATAAAAACTATGGTAGTTTTGTAAAAACTCATTCTTCTAATTACTAATTTGACCAAAATTACTTGTAAATTGTAAAAAAATATGATAGTTTCTATAATTTACTGAAATCTTTTAATAGTCATTTTGCTAAATGGTAAGTTGGAATTTTCAATACAGAAATGATTGTTTGCATTTCAAAATCAAGTTCGTCTGTTTAGGAGATTATTGTTTTAATAATTGATTAACCAGATCAAAAATAATAAACCTGCATTTCTTCTCAGTGGAATGTTCCTTTCAATATTATAACAAAAAATAAAGAAAAACTAAATGATCTATACTCAACAATAAACTTATAAACAAGTTCAAATATTTTGTTAAATATTAAATATTTTTTCCTGTATAACAGCATTTCCGTAACAAATGTAAAACGATTAATTTTTAATGTTTCTATCCTTATTTGTTTAATATGTAGAATGTTTACTTATTTAATTTCAGAAGCGATCCAGAACCAGGAAGAACTTCTTCTCCATTGTTGCAGCCCACTAGATTAGCAGATTATTTAGAAACTTTTAACGAGTTGCAGAGTCGATTAAGTCAGGCACTTGGTTCACCACAAAAAGACCTCAATATAGATAGAACGATTATTAGAAGAGTTATTAATTAATAACCAGTTTTGAAATTAAAATTTTTATCTATAAGCACTATTATTTTACACACTAAATTTTTCATTTATATCAAATATTATTGTTCCTTTAGAATGAATTTTCTTTTTATAAATTTTTAGATTAAAAATTATACAGGATTGTAAGGTTGTATTTTTATAACTTATGTAAGAGATGTGTGTGCCTTAAAATGAAGTGCTATCTTATTTTTTATGTACAGTATTAATTTTGAAAATAATTACCAGTGGAATTTGTTTTTAATCTCAGTTTGTCACTATTTGTTTGTACAGTAACTTATTTTTTATGTGTGTGATTTGTCACTAAATTGGTAGCTAGTCATTGTATTTTATTATTTATGTTATTATTTATTAGTGAACATTTGTATATTTATTTATAATAGGTTTTAGGGAAAATTTTTCCATGTGCAGTTAATTAACTGCACAAATCAGTGTGAATTTTAAGATTTTATTTGATAATTTTTATAATATTCTGTTTGTGTGTAGTTATTTATTTAAATAGTCTATGTTAGTAATTTTCAAATTAGTATTAATGTGATTGTCCTAAATAATTTTGATTTTTAGGCTGATCACTTTTTGTTAAATTTTTAATTAAATTTGACTTTTTTTATTTATATTTACCTTTTTTTATATGTGTCTCCTTTGTTATTCAATTCATTTTACATTGACAAGGTTATTTTACTTGCACATGAAAAAATGTAATTTAGTTAAGTTAATCATCACCATATTAATAACATATTTTGTTATATATTACACAAAAAGTATTGCTGATTTTTACAGTTACATCTCATTTAAAACAGTCCTAAAGTTGAGTATCTTTTATTATAACTGTTTGATACTTATCAAGCATGGAATGTAATTTTAAATTCTGGAAAAGTTTTGGTTATGGTAACCTAGACTGCTTAGATGAATTGTTGATGAATATGTATGTAGTTAATTTTTTTTAATTCTATAGTTTAACTTTTGCTTTATGTAACCGATTTAATCAAGTTAGGTATCTGAAAAAAGAATAATCTGATGTACGAGGCGTGTTTTTAAAGTACCGTTTTGAAATTTAAAAAAACAAAGAGACTTTTCATAATTATTTTATTTTTACACGAAAGCCACTATCTTAATCTAAACATAAAGTAAACTTTTCTACATAGTTGCCTTCAGTATTAAGGCACTTATCTACCGAACCACAAGCTTTTGTATTCCATCGTCATATAAAAGTTTGCCACCTGACTTAACAGCCACTGCAACACAGCCCTTTTTAGGCTATCGTCATCATTATAGCCTTGACCTCTGAGATGCTTCTTTAGGTGCAGAAACACATGATAATCACTGAGCGCTAGATCTAGGGCTACAAGGAGGATGATCAAATTGTTCCCAGCTAAATGATGTGATGAGATCTTGTGTCAGATTGCCCGCATGTGGTCGAGCATAGTCATGCAGAAAAATATCCCTTTGCTCAACATGCCGTGCCTTTTGTTTGAACTGCACGACACAGTTTTCTTAAGGTCTCACAATATGTTTGAGCATTTACTGTGTCACCACGAGGCAAAAAATCCATAAGCAACACTCCCTTTCTGTCCCAAAACACAGTACTTATGATTTTCCGAGTTGAAATTGTCTGTTTAAACTTCAAATTCTTGGGCGATGAAGAATTTTTTTTACTATTACTTTATTTTTCTTAAGAATACTGTATTTTCCTAATCTAAAAGTCAACAAAATTATCTATATGCTCCATTGTAGTGTCATTTGATTCAACTTTTATCACAGATATTGGATAAAGTAAAATTTGTTATATTATGACTGAATCACCAGCTGCAATTAAATCAGGTAAATTATCAGTCTGCATTTTTGTTGACTTCAAAGAATATATACCTCTTTAAATTAAAAATCAAATCACAATAAAGTCTTCCCAAGTATGCAGTTTTGCCCTGTACTATAATGTCACAGTGTATTTAAAAATACCCATCACAAGCCAAGAAACTACGTCCTTGTAACAAAAATTTGCGCCTTATATTTCTTTAAAGAGGCCAATTCAAACTAGCCAAATCATTAAGAATACCATACTCATATTTTTATTTTGACCTCTATAATCATCAACCCAAAGTATCATTTTTTCATTATCAATACATCCTCTGAAGAATACTTTCATTATGCACTATGTAGTTTCATTATTTTCAAGGGCTTCTTCAGCTTCACTATGTACAGTAAAATCCTTATTTCTGATTTCGTTTTGCAGAATTGTAAAAATCCTGATTGCCTTCTGCAATGCATTTTAGAATCGGTTACTGTCAGAAGAGGTATGATTAATAAGTTAATCGAACACAGTTCTGTAATCCTCCTCTGTAAATTAATTTCTCCATGATAATTTTCAAAGCTCTTTGTTAGACACATTGATGAGTTTGTAAAATTTCTTTAAGTCATTCATCGACCTCAAGGTAATATTTTGCAAATCACATTTGCCTTATATAACTGTTGAAGTTACTGTTTTTTTTTGCTGGATTAATTACCTATTCCCAGCTTCTTCAGCAATGTCATTAGATGATATTGAATATCTGAATGAACCAGTCCAAACATATGCAATGCAGAATTACAAAGACATAATAGTTACATCATTAATGAATTATTCATAACCTGAACTAAAAAATTTTTTGCAAGAGTAAATAGTGAAACGACAACTGTGACTGAGAATCAAAACACTTGCCTTGGGCTAGTATGTCCTCTATATATTCTACTTTCTCTACATATTCAGACTTTGTTTCTGTGATTGGAAAAGTTTACCATTATTATTTTTTATAAGTGATCTGCATCAGTGAAAAATTAATATCATTCTCTTATAATAAA
>JAAAKQ030030026.1:0-11817 GCA_010016005.3 Zanna intricata
CACACACACACACACACACACACACACACACACACACACACACAAATATATATATATATATACTATAAAAAAAGTAAAAATTAAAAATAAAATACAAATAAAAAGCTGGTCTAATAGTTACTGAAATAAATTGTTTCACAGGATTGCGAAACAAAACCTACTTACAGAAGATGAAATCCCATTTCGATTCTTAAACAATACTGGCATTTATAGATTTAAAAAAGGCACTTAATAACAGAGACTGGAATAAAATTTTCAGCATTTTAAAAAAATGTAGGGTCAAGTATAGAGATAGAAGAACAATTGCTAACATTTATAGGAACCAAGCTGCAACAGTAATAATCAACTCACATACAAAAGAAGCGGTAATAAAAAAGGGAGTCGGATAAGGATGTTCCCTATCCCCGCACTTACATTTTAATCTTTACACAAAACTAGCAGTTATGAAGTTAAAGAACAATTTAGAACCAGTGTAAGGTGAAAAGATAAAGACGCTACGATTTGCTGACGTTATAGTAATTCTAGCAGAAAGTAAAAAAGATTTAGAAGAAATTTTAAATGGCATGGATGAAGTCCTATGCAACAACTACTGCATGTTAATAAACAAGAACAAAACGAAAGTAATGAAATGTAGTAGAAATAATGTAGATGGACCACTGAAATAAAAATAGGAAGAGAAAAGATTACTGAGGTAGAAGAATTTTGTTATTTGGGAAGTAGAATTACTAAAAATGAACGAAGCAGAAGCGATATAAAATGCCGAATAGCACAGGTGAAACTAGCTTTCAGTCAGAAATATAATTTACTTACATCAGAAATTAATTTAAACGTCAGGAAAATATTTCTGAAGGTTTGGAGCGTAGCATTCTATCGAAATGAAACTTGGACGATCGGAGTGAGTACCTGAGAAGAAATGATTAGAAGCTTTTGAAATGTGGTGTTACAGGAGAATGTTAAAAATCAGATTGATAGATAAAGTGACAAATGAAGAGACGTTGCAACAAATCGATGAAAAAAGAAGCATTTGGAAAAATATAGTTAAAAGAAGAGACAAACTTATAGGCCACATATTAAGGCATCCTGGAATAGTTGCTTTGATATTTGTGGGTTGGCAAAATAAGGTAGTTGGGAAAAATTGTGCAGGCAGGTAACGGGTGGAATATGTAAAACAAATTGTTAGGGATGTAGGATGTAGGAGGTATACCAAAATGAAACGACTGAAACTAGATAGGGAGTATTGGAAAGCTGCATCAAACCAGTCAAATGACTGAAGACAGAAAAAAAAACACTCATCATCAGTAGATAATACTAATAAAAAATATATGTATTTGTAACTAAACTATATTTTTTATTTGCTCTATATTTTAATTTTAAAATAGATTATCTAAATTTCTATTTCTTTGATAGGGAAGCTTATGGATGGGGTTAAAAAAATTACAAAAACATACATTTTATTGACATTAAACAGTTTTTTTTTTAAATACAAATTGTAGATTTACAAAATCGTTAACAAAAAAGGAAAGAAATAATATTAATTTTTTTTTTCAAAAAGAGAAACGTTTAACAATCGACGTAATAAATAAGAAATATATAGAAAAATAATAAATTAAATTCAAAGTCCCTACGACTGTTTAATAATTATCTATTTGATTCTAAACTCATCATGACTGATGCCGATTTTAGATAACTCATTAAATTCGATCGTCGAAAAGTACCGACTTCTTAAATTCAACAACCTTTAATTAAGGATTGAATAATATTGTGCCAACTAAATTACTGACACGAAACTGATTTGAAGAATAAAATACAAAATATAAAACATTAATCGTGACTTGAATTTAAAATCACCAATTATTGAGTTAAATTAGTTGTTTATATTCTTTACATTATTTCCGGACTCATATTGCATATACAAAACCATTAAAAAAAAGAACAAAAAAAAAACCTATATTTAAGATTATACTTCTAAACAGGGGTGTGCCAATAAATAGTTTTAGTTACGTGATTGATTAATAGATATTTCATATTTTTACTGTATTTTAATAATTTTATTGAGTAATATGTTAGAAAAACAAAATTCTTACATCATCTTAAAACTACAAATATATTTAAAAATAGATAACATTTAAAAAAAAATTACAAATAAAAGTATACAATTGTGCTAAATTATCAAATATTGCGTTTGTAATTTCAGTTACGTCAGAAACTAATAATTAGTGAAACACACCCCCTATCATAAAATTCTAAAAAAAATAGTTCCAAGCCTTAATTGTATAATACATTTAGTATATAATAAATTTATAACTTGCTTTTACAGATTTTACGAAGAAAATACGGTGTTAATTTCGGTTGCATGGTGGTGTAGGGGGGGGGGGGTTAATTTTTTGTTTTTAGGTCTTGAGTCATGAGGAATACGAAAATACTATTCATTCACTAATAACGAAATTTCGTCATAAATATATATACGGCTATGTATAAAATTTGTGACTCAAAAATCCTCAAAACTACTTGGTGAATTTCACTGAAATTTAGATATCCTGCAGTGTTGTATCTAAAAATCTAGATGTGAAATCTGATGAAGGTTGGTTGAGACGCTCCTCACTTACGCTCAATTAAATGTCGATAACAGACAACTTAACCTCAATTTGTCTTCTAGCTCAGAATTGCGCACGATTTTTTTAAAGGTTATTTTTGAACTGCATTCTAGTATTCATATGAAATGTTTGTTAAGTTAGGATTAAGATGAAGTATAAATATTGTTTTCATTGTACTTATAAGCACTTCCAAAAAAAAAAATAAATAAATAAAAAATATCAGCCCGGGATAATAATATACATTTTTTTAAACACTAATATTTCTCTATTAGTGTTAATTTTTCTCATTTTTAGTTTTAATATTTTCTCAATGGTGCAGAAATTTTAATCTTTTTTAGCTTTGCATAAAACTGAACAACAAATCTACTAGTTACTGCAAGATGTCATACTGTCAATTCGATTATGTAATTACATAATAAAAAAATACATATACATCATCAAAACCTCACTATATGGTACTCATATATCATCAAAAAATTCACAAAACAATTGCTACGTGAGTTTTTTGATGACCGTGAACATTTTTTGCAATTTAAACTCTTCACGTTCTCTTCAAATTTTTTTCTCTTTTTATTAAACCTTTCTAAAAAGTAAGGAAGTGTAAGTTTTATGAAATGTTCACTGACCAATCAGGGATATATATATTTTAAACTTATATTGTGGCACGCAATTGAGAAAAAATTAAAAATATAGTTTTCTGTATAATGTAATTAAATTACTCCTATCATTAAATAGATATAATTATTTTTATGCGTGGGTTATATGACTTTATAAACATTTTGTTTATCCGTTATCTATGATTAAAATAATATATTTAGTAACCATTTATTTTAAATTTATTTATTTGTTTATTGTATATATTTAAAACATTTACTGTAAAAATTTTTCAACAATTTTTAACAGCAGGTACTCTACATGCAAAAAAAGGATTTGAAATTTTACTACTCTACGTGATATCAGAATATGTTTAGCGATTGAAAAAAGTATACGATAAATAAATTTTAATGTTACATTAATTTTAATAACCTTAGTTCTATTTCATTTTTGATTTTGATTAATCTTTAAGGTCTGGTAAATAAAAAACTCCCATAAAATTATTGCAAACGATATTAAGCGATCATAAAATTGTTGCCAAAATAAAGTATTAATTATTTTGTTTCTGTAATTATTTATGTACATATATATATATATATATATATATATATATATATATATACATAATAGAGAAAAATAGAATTATACGAACACGAGTGATATAAATAAAAAAAAATAATAATAATAAGAAATAAATACTAACGTAACCTAAATAATAAAAGGCAAATAACGAAACCAAAAAAGGGAACCTTGAATAAACGATATAGTAATAAAATTTTATATAATACTGCTGCCCTAAAAGATTCAGGGATGTAAAATTGAAATGGAAAATAAATATAAAATAATTTACACATAAGAAATATAGATTAATTTAACTAGAAACATTATTTACCATTATTTAAAAGCCTAAGGCTAAAACAACAAACGATATTCTTGCACCTTATGCTGATCATTTAATCATTATATACAATTTCAAGCAACACTATTATTTAGAAATGTGTCCTCTATAAACCATATTATATGTATATATATTTTTCTTTCTACTCCTTTTAAACAGGATTTTATAAAACTTGTGTAGGATGATAATTTTTTCTCTTTTTTTTTTTTTTTGTTAATATTTCAAACCTACTGTAATATAATACACACATAAGAAATGTAGTTTTTATTGCAGTGGTGATTAAAATTTATATACCAACCATAATGTAATATTTTTATGTAATACTTATACGAAAATAAAAAACAAAAATTTATGAATATAAACTCATAAAAATGCAGTTATTTCTATGAGATAACTTCTTTTTTTCTTGTTTTTTTTTTTTCTTTCTTTGATGTTACAATATATAACAAAAAGATAATTAATGAATTGATGAATAAAAAAATGGGCTCCTTAGGTTTTATATATATATATATTTTTTGCCTCATATTAAAAATTTGAACATACTAAAAACTGATGTATGATTTGGGTATACATACAGAGTGGCTTACAAAAAATGTAACACATTTTAAGAGTTGGTTTTGAGATTTGGCAGCTAGTAGTTGTGTTTTACTTATATATTTTGTTTTGTTAGTTGCTTTTTTAGTTTCGTTTATCGAGGTTTTTTCCGGTAGTCCAGTTGAGTGGCCATATTGGCCATTTAGGCTATTGCATTTTGTTGTTTTCCTTTTATTATTTTTTGCATTTTGGAAGTCTCTTAGTTTTTCTGCATGTTTTGTTGCAGTATGTGTATTTAATTTATATCTATTGTGACTTTTTTAGTTGTAACCTATGGTTGCTAAGAAGTATTTTTTCCTAGCTATAGATCGGTTTATTTACTGTTTATATTTCTGACATTGTTTTATTTTCATATTATTTTTTTTATTGATGTCTGATCCTGGCGGATCTCGAGGTGGGACCCTGTCTGCCCCGACGATGGATGTTTTGCTCCTACTGGGTGGCAGGTGGGTGGTAGGAAGAAAAGGGCGGTCCGACTACCTCTATATCTCCCGTGCTTCTGAGCGCGATCATAGTTTTCGTTTGAGAATTTGTTAGAAACGGAGTGCACCCTGTAAGGGAAAGGGAATGCTGTTCAAGTTAGAATGCGATCAAATTTATAACGTCTAAGCGGACCTCAAAGTTGATGCCGGATGGGAGTTGACAGCTCTCAAACGGGCCAGACTTGGGGTCCTCGAGGACATATTAAATAAATCAGTAAGTGCGCTCCTTTCTATAAGCTGGCGTGGCATGTTTGTAAAAACGCGGATAGAATAGCATCGTTGCTGTATAACTGGTTAAATCAGTTATACAGCGGAAGCACGAAGACGCGGGGGTCTTCGTGCTTCCGCGACAGTCCTAAACTTGTTTCTAAAGTGGGTGATTTCGCGTGATTAGTGTAATTACACAATCTACTATCGCCTTCGTATGGCCTCGTTCCCCAACCATAGCTTACAACCCTCAACCATCAAATTAACTGATCCCCGCGCTTTCTTCAAACACCGATGGTTTCACACAAAAACTTCCTATATCTAACTTCAGGTAGACTATGCACTCAGAACAATACTTGATTCAGTCTTGAAACACCAAAAGTACTACTATCTTCATACCAACAAATCAAGTGTAGATCACAACATAGTTTTTCCTACAATTCAATTTACCAAAGTTCTCTTGTCCAATTTACTTAGTGTCCTGTTTCTTGATTTTTACTGAAAAATCAAGGAACAGATTCATAAATTTAATAATCCTCTAATGAAAACATACTGTATTCTTCTGCTCTGGTCCGCTTTCGGGAGCAAGGTCAATGCCTACATACATCCCACACCATTGCTCCATCACAGAGTTCTCCACACATCCATAACATCCTAACAGCGAATATCTCAGCTAACCGGAACTTGATCCCAAAACGCTGTCTTGGTGAAGTAAGCACCCAGCAGGGCCCCTAGCCTCCCGGACTGCTATTCTATCTATACATTTAGAACAGCATCAGATCTTCTCAGCCATCTTCCGCAAGGCTAAGAATATAAGGAAGCCGGCAACTAGGTTCCATTCCGTTTTGGTTTTCCAATTAACTTGTAAAGATCAAAACAACAATTGATCCTCGCAATCTCCCTGCCTAATTTGTTGCTTTCAGCTTCGTACCTGGGACAGACATATAAAATATGATTCACATTCCGGACCCAAGCCTGAATTAATCAAACCCCAGATTTGAAACAAGAAGGTTTTTCCATTTTTTAATATCACTCTGTATACAATGAAATTCTTCATCTACTGAAAATCTATTGAAAATTAATATTAAATGGTTTTGAAAATTCAAATAATTGAATACCTCAATAACCATATTCCGATACTTCGAAATGGATAGGAAATAACTTCGGTAAATTCTAAACAAAGGATATAACCTTTGTTGTAATGAGACCATATTTAAAAAAAAAATAAAATGAAAAATAAAGCTACCATAATAGAACTTTTTTTTCGTAGGGGGAAGAAAAAGCACTACCAGCCGCCGTCAGGCCCACTCTAACGGCAAGTGCGGGGCTCACACCCGCTAAAAAATCTCTCTTGCGCAATCACCTGAACACTCAAGTCACCAGATTAGAATAATCCCCAGAGATTGTGACTTCCCAGGGTGAACGAAGATTCGGCGAATGAAGATTCCGAGGAGACCCCGCCTCCCATCCTCTAAGGCTGGCCGCCGGCCACAGCCATCCGGCAACGGTCGCTCCGCCTCAGGTCAACTCGAATCTATTTGCTAGGTAGGATGGTTATCATAACCATAATACAACTTACGTACACATCATTAAACGGGTAAACAGAATCTTTCTATACCTTAAAATTATTAAATATGGGATCTTCCTTTTCGTTGATTGTATTTTACGTTATATTACGCGATATAAGCAATACATATAACTAATACATACATATATAAATATATATATATGTGTGTGTGTGTGTGTGTATACGTTATATATACACACGTATATATATATATATATATATATACGTGTACGTTATTATATACGTATATATATATATATATATATATATATACACGTATACATACGTTTATATACGCTGTATATATTACGGGAATATTTATTTCCTGTGCCATAGAAGAAATGACCACTGAAAAGAAAGTATTAATAAACAGATAATATATAAATAAATATTAGTAATCAGAGAAAACTAATTAATGGTATTAAAAATTTGAATAACTGTAAATTATTTACTTCAGCTAAAGTAAAATTGAAAACAAACTAAGTGCATAGATGTTAAACAAATGTTTAATGCGTAATCGAAAGGATTATACGTTTCTGATCCACTGTAATGGATAATATAAATAAAAGAATTGTTTTTAGAAAGTTTTAAATCTAATATAATCATGTAATATTTCAAAAAACAATTTTAAATACGGTAGGAAGTCTAAACTTTTTAACAACTGTATTAGAAAATTTTCCGTTTCCACTCTTTATCTGAAACTGTAATAATTATTATCATTTAACCATTAAAAGTTTAATTTATTTTCATTATCAATATTGATAAACTTAAATAGGACCGTTTACTTTAATATACTGGCTGGTAGAGCAATCAGAAGCGATGGCTGTGTAAAGTTTCCAATCTTAATAACATATAATTCTGTTAAGAGCCGTTTGAATTTTAACTTCTGAATTGGACCATAATGACGGTTTGGAAAGTTTGAGAATACTTAAATTTAAAATGCTTCTTAGAAAATCAGAAGATATTGGTTAATAGGGTACATATTTAACTTATTTTTGTGTAAAGTATTTAATTCAGTAGAGTAGTTTAGGTTAAAAAATAATTAAAAAAGAGTAATATAAAATTAGTCTTTTAGACTAATTTGTTGAAAAAATTTTTAGTAATAGATTGAAATTGAACTAGTAAAAAAAAGTAACAATCGGGAATTATAACATAAAAAAATTCCATTATTTTACGTCATTATGAAGCGAGTTATAAGATTAAAATTTATTGTCAAAGATATGGTGCACTAAATAAAATAATAATATTATTCAATTGCAGATCCAAAAGAAGAATAAAAAATTAAAATTTTGAATGTTTCAAACTTCGTTGAATAAAGTAAAATTCTTACAAAACTGAGACGACTATGAAATTAATTTGTAAAAGCAAAATCATACCCCACATATTAAAAAAACATACTGATTAACATGGGCTTCATCTCATCAATATAACAAACATTAAAAAAAGAAGAAGAAATCCATAAATATATTTTTAAGAAAATATTTTTGATACATTATAATGATTTAAAAAAAAAAAATTATTTGTTTATTCGTTCACCTGACCATCTAGCTAGGGAGTTGTTCCATCAGTACCCTGACGCATTCATTATCCTCAAGGTTGTGAGAATTTTAAATATTTTACAAATATTAATTTAATAAAAAATAATTAGTCATTTTACATCATTATATTTCTGTTGCAATGGTGACAGAAATATAATGAATTAAAACGATTAATTTCTGTTTCTTTACTAAATATCTTTACCCTCAAGGGAACTAGTGTCCCTTGATCTATAGGTTAAAACATCTCCTGGGATAATACAAATGTATTTTGAATATTTGAAAGCAATCGATCTGTTCGTTCTTGCGTGATCTGTTGCAAACAAATAGACACATCCAAACAACTTTCTCATTTATATATAAGATTTATTTTTAACATATTTTAAAATACAATAATTTGACGGGGCTTTACAAATTTCGGGAAAATCTGCTTAACCCAGTTATAATATAAATATAATGCGGTTTACAAATTCTTTTAAATTTGCTAATTTATATTAGCATTAACCCTTTGCAATCGAAGCATTTCGAAAATAAAATATGTTAAAATATGTTCTAAAATATCTTTTGACCTAATAGATCAGAAACTCAAAGCAATTATCGAGTTATACTCACAATTTAAATAAAAAATGCAAAAAAAAAAAAAAAGAAAGATAGGTCAAAGCAATACTTCTTTGTACCCGTACAGAAAAAAATCGAGTTCTGGAGAAACATAACTCCCCAAGCAAAGATTACGTCATGATAATCCTACAAATGACCAAGAGATTTCAAGTGACGAAGAAATCTAGCCGTTGCTAAATAAAGACCAACTAAAAAAATTTTATTCGTGAAGGCAGCGAAGAATAAATTTTTTTTAAAATTTTATTTGTAGATAGATATATGTGTAATGAAACTAAATTTTTAATTTTTGTAATTTTACATTTGATTTTTATATTTTCTTAAGTTCATGAATTATCTGATTAAAATAAAAATATTTCTTATTCTATTTATTTGTTAAAATTAAAATTAAAAATGACTTTAGAATAACTCCTTCTTTTACATTTAATGCGAGTCTCGTACAACCCGATTCGTATAACGCGAAATCTCTGTGAAACAATTTATTCGCTTTAAACGAGGGATTACTGTATATTCTATATTGGATGAAGAAAGTTGCTTGTGTTTTCTGTTACAATTTATCTGTTGTCCGGTTAACGACATATTTATTTTGTTCTATATTTTAAAATACAGGTTTAAAAATAATAAAGTTAAATTATATTAATAAATACTAATAACAGTATATAAAAATTAAAATACTTGTCACCGTCGTCGTCCCGGACAATATTATTGTTAGACTATTATTAACTTCTTTCTGTTATAAATACTATATTAAAATAAATTTATTTATCATTTTATTGTTTTTAAAACAAGAATAAGTGTAAAATTGTAACGTCAATAAAAAATAAATTATTATTATTATTATTATATAAGTCTAATAATAAAAATATTTATTAATATAACTTATTAATTTATGTTAACGACATTTAACTGAAATTTCAGTAATAATTTATTTATTTATTAATTGTATAACGACCGTACGACGACTTTCTCTGCGTGGGAGGGTTACCAATAAAATAGTCTATGGGTGTTTTAACATAGTATCAAAAAGTAATATTATAAATTTAAATTCGTATCACATTAAAACAAGAAAAAGGAAACTTTATTTCTTCGACTTTCCCATTGTTAAGTTATTCTATACACTAAATTAAAATGAACTAATTTGATGTTACTCAACCAGAGGATAAGAATATCACACCGGTTATAAAATATCTTATCTGATAATAAAATCAAAATAATGTTTTGAAATTTGCACATAATATATTATAAATTAAAATTAAAAATTCTGGTTACTTACATATATTACATTCTGAATAAATAAATATCAAATTAATTTTTCTGGGTTACCTGAGACAAAAAAGAAAGCAAATAAAGTTATTAAAATATATAGTAATATGTAAATTATAGATAAAAAATTAAGATAGAATATTTTTGGGCGTAGCTTTGATTTAATTTCCGGATGGTAGTTTTTTTAAATTTATATTAAATAAAGGTACAATAAAAAATTATATAATAGACAGCTGGCGTAAATAATTGATAAAAAAATTATATCAGTAATTCATTTAGACTATTTGAGCAAGCGAAAACAAATATTCTACGTTGTTTTTTGAAAATAGACACCAAGAATTAAGTGTCTCTCTTTGTCAGAAGATAATATTCAAACGATTGAACAGATTTCAACGAAATTCATATATTGCACATATATACAACCATATGTATGCATTTATATATAAGTATATATATATATACATATCACAAATCACAAATCACTGATCACTGATGTGTGTGTATTGCATACGAAGCTTCCGTGACAGTACATTATTAATCAAGTCTAAAAAAAACCAATCTTAAAATTTACTGTAGCAGTTGAAATCTTCATAAAAAAAAAATGGTAGTTCTTATCGGTTATCTGCCCGCCACGTATTTTTCCGTTCCAACGGGTTCAAACTGTAGTTAGTTATTTCCTAGATGGCACCACTGAAACGTTATATTGAAATAAGAAAAGAAATCAAATTATAATTTACTCAAACTTACCCTACGCTCGCTAGTCAAGGTTAGCGAGTGAAGCCCGTGATGATATCTATAATTGTGATGATATTTATAAATTTATAAATAAAATTCATGTTCATGTGGTGGCAAATATTCGCGAAAAAGACGTGTTTGTCATTATAATGGAGGCCAGAAAAAAACATGTGAGGTAATTTACAACGGGTTACAGCAATAGACTAGCGGGCGGTTTGATTAAAACATTGATTTAAACGATTGTACATGGTGAGCAGTAACCGTTAAGTACCAATGATTTCAACTACCCTAACAGGGTGATTTTTTTATTTACTGATAACCTTATAGATAGACACGATTCAGGAATCTAAATAAAGAGAAATTTGTTTATAAAACATTATCAATTTGACTTGCTACAATTTTCTTAAATTTTTACTTGACCGCTCCAAGATAAGGTAATATATATGTATGTACAGGTAATAAATCTGTTTGGTTTTTTGTTATGTTACTCTATAATGGATGTCTGGATAAAATAGCTAACAAATGAATTCATATGAAATACGTACGTTACATTGAAATAAATAACAGTTTTATGGTAAGGATAGTTATAAAATTTATAAAGGTAGAGAATGCTATTTTCTTTTAACTGAAAAAAGTTATAAATAAAAATTCCTGAAAAGATTTTTTCAGATATATTATATAAATAATAATCTTATGAATAATGAATTCCATTTAAATTTATATATATATATAT
>JAAAKQ030030048.1:0-10217 GCA_010016005.3 Zanna intricata
GGTATAATAATTTTACCAGAATTTCTCCCAGACCTAACAATATAATTAAAATTAAGATGTAATGGTTCCTTATTACGTAGGTAAAAGTTATCTAATTAATTTAAAAAAATAAAACTGCTGTTTAAACAAAATATTTGTTATTTTGCTGTTAATGTAAGAAATTTCTGATTTTGTTATTGAATTTTTTTAATTTTATTTAAGTGATAGAATTATAAGTTTTGAGTAATACATTCATCAGTTATTACGATATGAAAAAAAAAAATCCACTATGAATTAAATATTCTGTTACATCCTTTTATATCTTTTTTAATGTACAAGGAATTGTTTTACATTAGAAAGGGGTACCCTAGTTTATTATTACATGTAGTATCATTATTAATTTTTTTTAATAATGCAGTGCATGTATAATTCGCTTCGTAAGCGAAGTTAAAAAAACCCACATTAAACAGTTTTCTCTGAAAGTAATGATGTCAACCTATAAAGCCAGTTTCTACGGTGAACAGAATAATGGTGAAGTTTGAGATTCTTATTTTTCCCTTTAGAACGTAGAAATCACTATATTTTGTGAGGAGTACTTTTCTAATGAATGTCTCTCAAAAGGTGAAAATTCTAGGCACAAGAAAAATTTCAGAAACTAGAGCTTGACTAAGGTTTAATCTCGTAAGAGTTTTTTGATGTTGTCTGGATGTATAAAATGCAGGGTGTAAATAAAATTCATGCAGTTTTAGCAAAATATTAGGAGTTTGGAGATTTTTGATATTTTATATTGTATCTAAACTCGTATATATTTACTTAAGAAAGATTGGAGAAAAAAAATTCTAATCAGATTTCTCCTTCTTAGAAAAAAACATGTATTTTTTATAATAGGAAAAGGGTAGACTAATTGTTTACTTTATGCTGTAACATACAGAGTACAGAGTGAGCCAAAAGATACGCAATCCAATAATTAATACACTTAAAAAAATTCTTTATTATCATAATATACTCTACTGTATTTTGTAGGCAAACAAAAATTATTAATTTATTTTTCTCCCAACAGATGCTGGAAATGTCCTCCATCTGTTGCTAGACATATCTCAATACGTTTCTTCATGTTAGTTGCTACTTTTCTGATGATTGTTACACTTATGCGGATATTTCATCTTCAATGTTGTGCTTGAGTTTGTTGATTTTGTGAGGATAGTTCTTACAGACATTATCCTTTAGATGTCCCCAAAGAGAAAAATCTGGGTAATTAATTCTGGCAATCTAGGCGGTCTCAGTTCACGAGAAATTATGTATTCCCAAAGAACTCGTGCAGCATTATCACTGTGCTATTCGTTGTGTGCACTGTTGCACCGTCTTGCCGCAACCAGCAGTCTCAGCCATTAGTCTTTAACAGTGTCACAGCGACGACTGGTGCGACATGCTCGGAAATCGTCCGAAACGCGGAACCGACCCCGTTTAACAGGACGGAACCCATTGTGGGCATCAACAGCTGCCGTCATTCACCAAGAGCGGCTGAGCGTGGTTATGAATCTCGCAGCTTTGTCCGCGGCTCTTCGAAGCTGTTCAGAAAAGCTGAGTTTCCAGTCAATCATCATACCGAAATACTTCGTGGCCGGCTGAACTATTTATTTACAATATATAACAGAGATTTGGTAAATAAGAAAATGTATATAAAATATACAATAAAATAAAAATTAAAACTCAAGCCAAAAAAAAAAAAATAAAAACAAATAGAAAACAAGGAAATCAAAATCTTGCGTTTTAAAACTTAAATGCAACCACCGGTTTTCTGTATCTACATGGATAATCTACATCTAACTAAATTACTCCACTTATCCCCGCCCTTTCAACTAAAAAATAATTTCACTCCCACTTAAAATATAACAGCCTAACTGTATTTTTTTAAATTCTCCCCGACGTGACATACTATACAGAAAATGCATGATATTCTCTTCTCGCGCATTACGTAACGAACATACCCGCTGATCGTCCTGCTTTTCCAAAATAGCGTTTAGTGGCAATATTGTTGCCACTAAACATTTAAGCTCTAATGTGAGTTTTTCACATTAAAAGTTATATAATAAAATTTCAAAATCATCTCTAAATATCGTATAATTAATGTCACATGGTTTTTACATATACGAGTATATGTATATTACTAATATTAATACATAGCTACAAGCACAGTTAATTAATTACATTAAATTACAACTAAATACTGTATTAATCTAACCGTTACTATAAGTAATAAAAAATCAGTGTATGGTAATTATGAATGATGTCTATAAATATAAAAACAAAAGTTAGTTAAAGAAAATTGAAAATTGAAGTTATATACGGTTAATATATACGTGTGTTATAAAGTGAGTTAACCGATCTGTTAATAGTCGACGGTGCTAATTTAGTTTACGTTAACAAATTAGTGCAGCTTCTCTCGCGCTGAATGGTTATTTGCGTTTTCCTTCGCGATCAGAGAATATCAAGCGTGGCTCGCTTCGCTCGTCCTTCCTATCCAGCCAGATGCCTCTGCCTCTTGTACTCCTTTGTTCATCGTGCTTGTGAGAATATTAATACATAAAAATTAAAGCCTGTTCAATTTTAAAAAAAATACCAGTATGTTGCTATTTTTCAGAACAACAGTTCGGTCGGTATAGGTCTTGAAACTTTGGGGAATCTAAGAATATAGTTTCAAGATGGCCTCCATGGGCCGTCTTTTGGCCCAAGCTCACTAAAGAGAACCAAGTTTCTAGTAATATGTATCCTAAGTATCTATATTAGTATTTTAGTAGAAAGAGGTGGTTAATAATGCAGAATTAAATGACTTTTAAAATATCAATGAAATTGTATCAATAGTGTTATCGTATTTAGTTGGAGTACGAAGCGCACCTTTTTTCTTAAAAAAAAACATGAAATTTATGGATACGTGTGATTGGCGGGGATTTCCAAAAGAGGTTCCAATATCTGTGTTTACTATTTTACTATGTATTGTGTATAGTATACTAACGTTCGATAGTATCATAAACAAATCATAGCGTGTATCCTAATTACTTTTAATTTAATATAATTAACTTAATGTTGAGTTACATCTGTTATATAGGCTATATCGTAATTGCCCGTTTATAAATAAAATCTCGTCATAAACATTTTTGTTTTTTTGCACATTTCCAGTTATTATAACATCTGTTGTTATTCATAATTCTGTGTTTTTTGTGTAGGACACAAATCCTCACACATGAACACATAACAGTATTTATTTTGTTTTAGTCGAATTTCAGTTTCTGTTACAGAGATTGTGTTTCAGTTTATATTTATACTATGTTTTACCATGTTTTTCATTAAGCGCGCTAGTAAAAATGAATTTTGTGAAACGTTTGCGTTCGTTTACAGTCGGCTAATAATTAAAATGTTGTTCGCTTAGCTGAAGAAATCAGTAATCGTGCAGCAGGCCGTAAATATTATATTCCAGAATCGTGTGTAAGAGATTGAGAAAGAAAAAAAGAAGCGTATGGGTAGTAGTAAAAATAGAAGAGCATTTCGCTGTACAAAGAGCATTTCCACAAGTAAAAGAACAATTGTTTTCTTAAAATGAAAGCATACGTGAACAAGGATTTACTGTTTCAGCAAAAATGGCAAATTAAAAGCCGCACAAATTGCGAGGGAACTTCAAATAACGAAGTTTAAAGCATGTCGAGGATGATTAAGCCGTTTTATGAATAGATTATTAAATTATTCAATGTATATAATATAGTATAATTATATTATAGAAAATTTGGTATTAATATGGTAGACGATCTACCGCTGTCGGTAGTTAGTTCTTAGATGGAGCCACTGTAATAATTTTATATGTAATCTAACCAAACTTAAAAAATTATGCTTGCTTCGATAGCTAATCTTGACTAGTAAATTTAAGGTAAGTTTGGTTGGATTATATTTTTTTAACTTTTTTAATTTATTTGTTTTCTTATTTCAGTATAGCGTTTCAGTGGCTCCATCTAAGAACTAACTCAATAACTAACTATAGAAGTAGATCGCCTACTACATTAATACCGAAAATTTAATTTTAAAGAGTATATATTACTATTTAATTTTTTCTGTACAAAAAATAAATGGAAATCAATTGAAAATTTTACGTTTTTTTTTGGAAAAAGTACGCCATTATTTTTCGGATGCTCTCTTACATAGGGCGCGTCGTACGCGAGTAAATGCGTATCTCTGTAATGTAATTCTATTAGTAATCTCTTGAGTGACCTTCAAAATGAACTTCAAATTTCTACCTGAACCAAGAAAGAAATTTATCTTGCTTCTTTTTTTATTATTAGGCTGTATTATTTCTGATACTGATTATTAAAATAACGTAGATTTATATATCATTATGTTTTACTTTGAAAATAATTAATCAAAATAATATAACTATTATAAATTATACCATTGAGTAATATTTAAATATTAAATTCAGATAGAATAAAAGATAATTTGTGCTAGACATTGTCAAATAAATAAATAATTCAACTTATTTGTAATTGTAACGAAAGTTTTTTTTTTTCTAAAACATTAATTAATTTACTTGAGGGCAAATAACCGTAACGTTAAGGGTAGATGAGGAAAATTTAACAATATAAAAATTGTCTCGCACAAGGCTCCCGGGAAAACAGTACATCCATTTTATAGAAATCTTCTTTGTAATTAAAATTCTCATTTCAAGTGCAGCTGTTGGATTATTCGAACCCATCTGGGATGCTGAGTTTAGATAGCAGATTTGATGGATCTGTAATTACTCTTATGCAACTGTAACTGCGAATACTGGCACGTTTACGAAGAGGCATTGAATTTTATGCCTTCTGTGATCAGTCTTTAGAGAATATACTTGCAGTGAATCAGTGGTTTTAAATATTTGTCTAATGTAAACTAAGGTTTGTTTTATTGTTAATTGTATAGGATATCATGAAACATAACACATATATATATATATATATATATATATATATATTTATGAGCCATTTTATTAAGTTAAAAGTATCATCTCTGTTACACGAAAATTAATTAATGGAATTTGTATTACAGCGATTAAATGCAATTGCTGTAATCCGAATTCCATTAATCCATATGTTATAATAATTGTAATATTATCTTTTAATTTATTAATGTCTATTGAAAAAACCTAGATAATATTTTTAAATTTCAACGGATTTAAAGAAATTAAGCGATTAGATGTTTAAAATCCTTACAAGATTTTTATCAACTAATTAAGATTGTAATCTCGTATTGGTAACTTTTTTTAACTTCAAAAACGTCAAAATACTAACTACTAGTTAGTATTAATTAGTAAGCAGTACCTGGTAATGGTTATGGTAATGATGAGATTTTACAATATGAGTAAAGTTTAAGATTTTAAAGAATTATGTTTTAGGTCAAAATTATTTAGCAAAATTTTATATAAAAAAAAAAAAAAAATAGGTAGCAATTTCAATTGTTAAACAATCATTATTAGAACTGATGTTTTTGAGGGTGATTTAATTTTAAACTTAAAAAATTGATTTTTTTAAATCTAATTATAAAAATGAAACTTATTTTTTACTTAAAACTTTGAATGTTTATTTGAAACTTAAAATGTAACTTAAAAATTTGGATTATTTATTACTAAAAAAAATTAAATTCGAAGAAAAAAATTCTTTATTGCTTTAAAGTGATTAAAAAAATAATAATTTATAATCGAATCAACAATTAGACATTAACACCTCGTAAATATTTGTGTAAGTGTATCAGTAAACGTGTAGTGAACAAAATCAGGCGACCATTCCTAAGATGTATTTTTATATGAAACCCAACCATCAAAGAAAATCGGTTCCCAGATTTAGTATTCAATTCCGAATAAAAGCAATAAAGCATTCCTATCTTTATTTGGATTTCAACCTTAAAATTCTAGACTTTTAAATCAGATGATTTATGACAACGAATTTTACCATTAGACATCCCGATAGGCAACATGCACGAAACAGAAGGTTACTAAATTTTATAGCGATATTCACTATCGACTACACTGAACCAAATGCATAAAAAAAAACCATTGTAAATTATAATTTTCAATTAATATTAAATAATCAGATGTTTCACAAAACCTGATGTGGAAACCATATGATCTCCTTGTAAATCTATTAAATTACGTTTGCAAATTTTAAAAGTACATAAAATTTATTTCACTAATAACTTCTAATTTTTAACATTTTTTTTATCGCTATTATTGAATTATTATTTATTGTAATTTTTTTACAATCCGAGGTTAATAAATCAATATATGTAAATTAAAAACAGTTAGAAGACGAAAAAGGAGATGAAGTCATTCGGACTGATGTGCCTTCCCTTTGCAAGATCTAAGTATTTCATTAATTAAAATTTTATTTGGCTATAATTCTGTTATCAATGAAAACATGTATCATTCTTAAGTTATACATGTTTTCATTGTTGCTTTTAACGATATATTTTAATATATCGTTAAAATATAAATCGAAAAATAGGGATTTTGGGATTTTTTAGACACTTTTGGTTCAGGTGATTACAATTAAATAGGGAGATACATAACCAGATGTTACAAAAGTCCTAAATCAAACATTTTAACATTCTACGACTAACCGTTTTTGAGTTTTGCAAGATACATATGTATTTACAGACGTCACGCTGAAACTAATCAAAATGGATTCAGGGATGGTCAAAATAGATATTCTGTTAAAATCTAAGATCCGAAGTTTTTCGCAATCATAACACTTCCTTGTACTTCGTACAAGAAAGTGAAAATTGAATAAGTATGTTAACAAATTATTGAATTTTTTCTGTACTTTCATACAGCTTGTATTTTGTATTTTTTATTTTTACTGATTAACTTTATAATTATGTTATTTTTAATATTAAGTTATATATTATTCTGACGACATTACTATTTAATATTACTCCGACGATGTTAATTGTAAATTTATTTACAATTATTTATATCTAACCAATAAAAAAAACGTGATCGAATCGTTACATTTTAAAATTGAGAATTACCGTTTTATATATTTTTATACCATTTCGATTTGATTATCAAGTAAAATATTTAAAAATTTGGATACGTGAATTACCCATTTTTTTTGAAATGTAAATTACCAGAATTTATTACCTGATGATGATGAGAATATCTTAATTTAACGTCTACAAACGATATGATATTTCTACAATAGATCCCATGGCATTGTAATAACCCGTTTAAGATTAGATAAATAAGCATTTTAATACAGATAACAGCGGATGAAGACTGGAGATTTAATAAATATTAATGCAAAGTTGCTAATACTGAAAGTTTAGAATTATTATTAATAGATAAATTCGGATAATTAAATGTGACAGAAAGGAAATTAATAAGGAATTAAATATTAGGATATGCGGTTATAATACAACAGAAGTTTCAGATTTAAAAAAAAAAAATTTAGATAATAAAATACAATGTATGGAAAAAGTAAATAAAGATGAGAAAAGTAGTCTAGTACCAAGCAAGAATAGCTTTATTCAGAAAAGACGTCTCACGTCGCTTAGTATCAAATATAAATTTAAAATTTTATTTATTCTTTAAAATATTTTTTTTTTTAAATTTCTAATGAATTATAATAATGAAAAATTGATTTTTTGAAAAGTAGAAAGAAAAAATACTCTACCTTGAAATTTTAAAATTAAACTGATTGGATAATACAGGAAATGAAAAGAACATAAAACTAGTAGGAAACGAAAAAAATTTTTAGGATGACAGAATTTTAAAAGATCTAGGTTAATTATCGTAAATACCGGTGTTCTTTGGTGGTGGTTGGGTTTCAATTAACCACACTTCTCAATAGTGACCTACCTGAGACGGCAGAAGACTACACGTCATTTACATTCATACATATCATCCTCATTCGTCCTCTGAAGCCTACGAAACTACCTTACGGTAGTTTCGGAGGCTAAACAGAAAAATAGAGAGGTTAATTATTTTTTACATTTTGATTAATTACGTTATAAACGGATGTATAGAGAGAAAATCTGTAGAAAAATAAATACAAATTTTGGAATAAATAAAACGGATAACTATGCTGAATGTAGGATGGAATAAAGTTTTAAGGGTTAAATTAAGGGTAATTAAATTCTTCGCGGGTAATTTAGAGCCAACTTTTGAAATCTTAAATTTTAAGGATGATAGAATATTTTATTTTAAAATTAAAATATTATATTTTAATGATAGAATTGTATTTTTACATTCAGTTTTATTGTAATCTTCTGATCTTTCTATTTTGTTTTTAAACGATGAATTTTTTATTTTATTTTAAACAATATTTTTTTACTTTTTATTTTATTTTAAAATAATTTTAGTTATAATTTGGAAAACCTTCTACATTAACTCTGTTTCTGATTAACATTTAATCGGTCAGTTACGGTAAAGGAATTTAAGTAATAACCTTATATGTGTTTCCTGGTTATCTGGTCATAGCATTAATTATTATACGATTTATGTATCTGATAATGTAGTGATAAATTTTAGTGTGATGGAAATTATCGTTAACTTGCCGTGTAACTCGTCTTCGAAGTACTAATTACAGTGGTATAAAAGTTGAACAGCAGAGAGTTTATGAAAAATTGAAGAGATTTTCCCATTTTTTAATACTGGAATTTTAGTAAAATTTCTATTGAAACTTAAAAGATAATGAACTCGGATGTTAAGTAAAACGTACGTGCTCTCATAATTTTGTATGTAAGGTATCGATATTTGGAACACGTTTCGATTTATAAAATGTTTATTCAATGGGAATTAAATATGTAAATTATTTTGAAATAGATACTGAACCGAGTACAGTACTGTACACAGCACAGTGTTAGGAATTAATGCGGGAGGTTGTTGTTTTCGCGCATGCGTTCGTTATATGTGATGGTGCGGTGTAAGGGTGCGCTGTGTGTCCAGTCGCTGCCGGGTCGCGAGGGCGCGGTGGTCGCTATTTCATAACCTCGGGGTTTCCTCCGATCGCTCTTTCTCGAATGAGTGATTTATCTTGGACAATTATTTTAAAATAATTTATAAATATTTGTTTTATATAAATAATATAATTAGTTAAACTGTTATCATCATGTAGGAAATACGTCATGTAATTGTGTTTTATAAATAAGTGTTTTAATTTAGCAAAAAGACATCGACTTTATTTTTTAATTTTGTTTTTGTTTAATAATATTTTTTACTTCGTTTCTTAATGTGTGATGGCTTGGGGTTTCGCCGGTATTTGTTGGCTGGCAGCTGCTGCTACCGCAAGGCTTCTTATCGCTGAGCATCAAGGCAAGATTATAAAAATAAAACATGCAAATTGTTAATCTGTTTAATGTTTAAAATAACTTTTTTTTTTCTGAAGAAGTAAAAAATTATATAAATTTTACTTTTTTAACATGTAAACCGGTAAACTAAATGCAAAATTAGTATACATATTTCTTTTAACATTACAAATAAACTTTTATTTGTTATTTTGTATTGTTACAGTCGCAAAAAAAAAACGACTATAGTTCTTTCCTTATTAAAGAATTCCTTTAAAATATAATCCTTATTAAACAGGGATTCTTATTAAATAATCCTTTATTTTAATAATTAATCATATACACTTCAAAATAAGAAAATTTTTTTCTTTAATAAACTTAAGAAAAGTAAGTTGAAATTTTGCATAAGTAGAATTAAAAAAAAATAATTTCGGAACATCGTCAATATGAGTAGTAGTCTAAAAATTATGGAAAAAAAAAAATTAAATATAAATAATACATATTTCTATTGAACTATCTGTATTCCTGTACTAATTATTACCTTTTTTGTGTATTTTTAGTTATTAAATAATTTTATTCAGTGTATTTTTATAGAGTAAAATTATTTAAATTAGGCGAATAAATGTTACGTAGGTAGTAACAGTTATATAACAATTTTCAACTTAAATTTTATTTATTTTTTTATGTATAATTAATTTTGAGTAAATTATAAAAATTGAAAGAAAATTGCTTCTTATTTTTTACGTTACCTTAAAATGTTCTTTACCTTAAAAATTCGTTATTAAATTATAATAAAACAATTATTTAAGTAAGAACTAAGTTGCTTAAAAATTTTAAATTAAAATTTCTTCAATTACTTTACTTCAAGAACACAATTTTATTTTTAAAGTAGCACAACAATTTTAATAAATTAATTAAAAAAAAAAGATTATCGA
>JAAAKQ030030059.1:0-14708 GCA_010016005.3 Zanna intricata
CACTTTCTGAATATGAAAAGGATGCAATCCATTATTATTTAATGTCCTCTATACTCTACTTTGTGAAATATTGAGCCGTGTTGCAATTAATCGTGTGCTCGTTGGCAGACTATGTTGAACTTTTTGCAGAATGTTTTCACCTTCATCAGCATGATTTTCTTGTCGTTGAAATGAAATATGAGCGATGTATTATCACAACTATGATAAAGGGAAAATTAATATATTAATATATTGTCTACAAGCTTATGTTTATTTTTATATGTAAACTTTGATTATAAATTACTATATTTTAGTTAGTAGAGAAGCTAATTATAATGTTTGGCAAAATAAAATTTAATTATACACATACAATTTTTTTAATTTTTGTGCTTTAAGAATAGTTGTGATTGATTCATATGACATCTATAATCAAATTACTAAATTTTTTCTTCACAGATGTTGATACATCAAAGAAAATTGGAGGAAATGAAGACAGTATTTTAAAATTAAGTGAGGAAATAATATCAAGTGAGGAAGATAGTTCAGAAATAATATTCCGGAAGATTAATGAGGAAAGTAGTGATAATTCAGTTCATAATTTAGTTGACAGAAGTGCTGAACCATATGAAGAACATATGCAAGCTGATGAAATTAACCTGAAATCAAATAATGCTTTAAAAAATGGTGAAAAAAGTTCAACTGATAGTGAAGATGAGTCAACAATCATAAAAACAACAGTTACATCTATTTATTTAAAATATAGTACCCCAGAATCAGAATCATCAAACATTGTAGAAGAAGGAATTCCAACTACTACTCTGGCAACAATTTCTGTTGATAATTCAAATAACGATGCTAATACTCAAAATACACCATTTCCTTCAACAACAGAATATAATTTTTTTGCTAATTCTAAGGAAGAAGAATCTACAACTGAAACCAGATCTTCAGATGATTTGGAAAATGCTGAATCAGAAACAACCAAACAACTTTCTGAAACTCATAATGAAGAAAACAGTGAAACAAGTAAACAAAAAATTCCTGTGAATGTTAATAAATTAAGTGATCAGATTAAGATTGTTCTTCAGAAATATAAAGATTCAGGAGATGTGATAATTCCTAATGTTAAGATACCAGATCCTATGAATATTCCTGATATGGATAAACGTTCATCAATGGTGAACATGAATTTTAAAGACCAGATAGTTTACGGCTTATCCAATTTTACTGTGCAACATATTAACACTGACTTAGAGAAAATGCAGGTAATATCAATATTTATAATATGTGCCATGTTATGATATATTTTATTGATAATTTGACATTTATTGATAATTAATGTGATGAACATTTAAATGCATTTTTAAATTTTTTTATTTTTTGTCTTGATTTAAAATAGCAAATGAAACGTCAGTCTTCAGGGTACTTTTTTTAAATTTATGAATACTGAGTTATTCATGGCATATTTCAGATTCTTTGAATGGATAAGATATACAGTTTATTACTGTGAAGTTGAGTATGAACAAACAATTTTATCTATAAAATTTAAAACTCACTGTGCACTGTAATATTGTTGTAGTTAACAATCAAATGATTTTTACAAATTTCTAACAGATAGATTGTAATAAGTGAAAAGAGTCAATTTTTTAATTGCTACAATATGATGATGAATGATTATAAAAGTCTCCTTTACACCATAGAATAGAGATTAATTAAGTAGTGATCAACTAACTCACTGCCTATCAAATACTGCAAAAAAAAAAAAAAAAAATGCCTTCTTTAATACTATCATGTGTTTGCAGCTTGACCAGGATATTGAGAGATTAACAAATAAAGAGTTTATATAAAATACAATTTATTACTCTAAGAATATGGAAATAATAATAATAATGCCCTGGTTAAACCCAATCCCACATCCATGCAATAACACCTATGTACACGTCCGGTGAGCAACAACATGGAGACATTCGAGTTGGTTGTGGTTGTACTTCTCGGCTTCGTTGTTTGCAACAGGGGTGGGAGGCATGACCATGATTTGTTTGTCGATGTTGGGTGGACGGGGAGTGCTCATCCGACTTCTCGGTTATAAAGCTGGGATGTGGGTGGACTACTGTGAGCTTGCTCTGCTGATGTCTTCCGCCGTTCAACGTGTGTCAGTCACTTTGACCCTTGGCAGGGATTGTCCCATGGGTAAGGGTATCGAAGCCCTTGCTGCTACGTGTGAACCACTCTCCCCCAACTGGGGGAACCCCCGCAGAATCTATGACTGGGGAACCCAGACAGGATCTATGATCCGGAACACCCCCAACCATTTCTCCGCCCGCACTTTGTGACATAATGATCAATAATCTATGGAAACAACAACAAGTTCCACAACTTCCATCATGGCAGAGAGTCCACGTAAAAACCCTCGTCCTGGAGAACTTCTTTCTTCAGAAGCGAAGAGTGTTGAGTTAGGAATAAGGAAGAGTTGATAGTTTTAAAAAAGAGGGATCGAACAAACTTTTGACGTAAGAGTAACAGACCTATTCCAAAGTTTCTAATTATTAAGAAAAAGGACAGTGATTTTTCCAATATTAGCCCCTTTGTGATAGCTCAAGGCATCACGCGGAAGCAGTTGGAGGACCGGTTTAAGACCTAAGAAAGACTTTGACGGGATTATTTGTTGAGATCGTTAACGATTTGCAGTCATCACGATTAGAATACTAGATTGTGGATACCGGTGTTCTTTGGTAGTTGGGTTTCAATTAACAACAATTCTCAGGAGTGGTCGGCCTGAGATTGTACAACTACACTTCATTCACATTCATACATATCATCCTCATTCATCCTCTGAAGTAATATCTTACGATAGTTCCGGAGGCTAAACCAGACAAAGAGAGTCGTCATGATTAATGAAAGCTAAGATCAGACTTATTGATGTCGAGATTGTGCTGCATGGTGCACTGAATACCTCTAACTACTCTAAAGGAGTAGTTGTGTGCAGGGATTTGCTTAACTGCACCGAACAACTTTATGGACAGGAAGTTACTGTGTCGACAGTTGAACACTGAATGAAACAGAGAAGTTCTACCCTCCGCGTCACATGTGCTAACTTTTAATAGATCTACTTGTCTAGAAAAAATAAAGTCAGGTTTTTACAGGCTAAGTGTGCACCCATTCATCCCACCACTGTTGCAGTGTTTCGGATATCAATGATTTGGTAACTTCGGCACACAGTCCTGAAGGTCCGAAGGTTCGGACACATTGCAGCGAGATACACGAGGAAATAGATTTGCACATTTGGTCACCCACTGCACCTGGATGATCAGTGCAGGGACCCGCCGATATATATTTACTGTAAAGGACAACATAGCACAAGGTCAAAAAACTGTCTGAGATATAAAGAAGAAGTTGTGAGTCAGGAATTAAAAACTGTCCAGAAAGTCAGTTATTTTGAAGCAAGGAAAATTGTGCATGGCAGAATGCCAAAGGCCATGTCATATGCGCAGGTTGCTGCTGCTCCTGCAGCCACCTTCAAACCCAAGGACGTGATGACAGAACTGGCGCCAGACTTAGCAGTACTAACTGAAAGAATAATAGATAAGAAATTGAAGAGTCGTTCTACTAGGGACCGCAGTCCAAAATCGTTAAGAACAAAAGTAGACATGGCAAGACAAAAGTGTCCTAATCCACCAAGGAATGAGCCTTCGACTAATTCAAAGGCAAAAGAAATTGTAAAAAAAACAGAAAGTTAATATTCATATTGAAAAACTTCCAACTTCGGGATCTGCAAAACCGGAAATTTCAATCTTAGAAAAGGAAGACCTAAGGAAAACAAAAATGGAGGCTCTGAAAGAAAAGAGGCCTTTAACTGACAGTGCGAGACATTTGAACGCCCCAAATATTTTAACTGTAAGTACATCCAGTCTTGACTGCGATGTACTTACATCAGAGCCGGCGTCATCTGATGATGGCAGCAGAAAATCCTCTAAAACTTTTGGCAGAGGAACTGAAGACTTCATCTCTGTGAACACAGATGCAATGGATATAGACATCGAGACCCTACAAAAGATGGAAAAAAAAGGGCAAAAAAGGATGGCTGAAAGGAAAACCAAGAAAATAGAATTGAAGAAGAGATAGATTATAAGGTATTAATGAAAAATTTTAAAATTAAACCTATGTTTAATTTATTCTAATAGTGAAAAATCTTGAGATGTTTTATTGATTTATTATTATTATTGTTTTGTGTAATGATAAATGGCATTTTGACATTTTTTTACCAATTTTTGCAAGAAATGGCTAGGAAGATTTTAAAACTAACAAGGACTTTTACTCCCTTGTTTATGTTGTGTTTTCAGGATTTTAATAACCATTGACAAGTCTGTCTTTAGATGGTCTTTTGAAAAGACTAGTCATTGACATGTCACCAGTGTTCTGTTTTTTGGGAAGGAAAGGTTATTTATTCTTTTTTTTGATGTGAAAGTGAAAGGGACACACCACAAAGGAAGTCAATAGGGCAAGTCAATGCCCCTAAAACCCCAAAAAACAAAAAATAATAATAATAATTACATACAAAATGATATTTCAAAAAAAGGACAGGATTTATTTAAAGGTATTTAAAACAAAAAAAAAACCAGAATACAGTCCCATTGACTAAAGACATTTTGATGACCAAAAATATTAACATCTAGATAAAATTTGACAAGTCTAAAGTTCATACAATTCCATTCTCTACAAATATCTTTCCTATTACCAATAAACTATTCTAACAATTTATCAATGAATTTAATACTGTCACTTTCACTACCAATTACCAATCACTCATGAACAACTTCCTGCATTCCACCATTGTCCACACTGGAATACTTGTGCCATACATTTTACATGTTATTGCATGCAGACTGATAATGCCCTCTCTCAATTGCGTCTAGCACACCTACAGGATTCACTTTCACTCACTTCTTACTGATTGTCCCACTGATCTGAGTAATGCTTTTATACCTTGTTGAAGCCTGAGCATCCTCATCGTCTCTTACATTTTCCAATGAATTCCTATTACTAACCCTTTTTATCAAACAAAAGCTGTTGGAGGTGTACAATGGCATGCTTCAACATCTGTTATTGTCAGTGGATAACATTACAAAGAACATTGTTATACAGACCTGTTAGCCTGAGAAAAGGATCCCTTTTAATACCCTTCTGGATTTCTTTCATAAATATTTTCTTGTACATTTTTCTTAATTAAGCAATCCATTACCCAGGTCCATTATACTGGTGTAGTTACAATACTTTAATACAGTTCAAAATAATGTTACTGATGTAGATACTGCTTGATAAATTGTACTACTGTTGGTAATGTGTTAGAAAAAACAAAATAATGTTATGTAAGTTTTAAAGAAGCTGCTAATGAGTTGACAATAAATATTATAAACAATTATAAATATTATATTATGAGTTGACAATATTATATTATAAAGAGATTTTTAGGTTATAAAATTTTTCTCATAACCAAAAAAAAAACCAAGATCTTTTTCCACACTGAACATGAAATTTACAATAACATTTTATTTAATGAAAAACCATTACAGAAATTGAATGTAGTATTTAATTATATGTTTATGGGATTTCCTAAACTTTATAAGATGGGACCATTAATAATTAATGTGCTATTAGAAACTTCTCTAAAGAAGGTGTAAACAATAGTTAAAAAGGTTCTTTACAAAAATAATTAAATCTATTTGAATGTGAGTCATTTACAGTTTTTAATATTTTAATACAATATGCTACATTTCAAGTGATTGTTCAATGAACTAAAATCAATTAAAAATTTTAAATAATTGCTGGAAAAAAATTTTTACTCTGTCCCAAAAGCATGTGTATATATTACTTCTACATGCATATCTATTCCAGTTTATTATTGATTAATCTGAAATTTATGTTTGACTGATGTTAAGCATTTCTTAATTTATTAATACCAAGACAGCTATTGCATTTGATCTTTTGGTAAATATTATAACCCAAGAAAGTATTTATTAACACTAACTGAAGCTCAAGTCCATCACTTAAAAGATAGTAAATGTGGAGGAGAAGGGGTAACACCTTGTTAAAAACTTGTCCATTTGGCCCCAGATGATAGAACTTTGAACCTTGTGGCCCCTGCTTAGGTTTTCACCACTCTACTTGATACAGTGGAAGAGGAAGAAATTCCTAATGGAAGAGAGGGTGGAAGAGCATAGAAAGTAAACCCAAAGTAATTATAGGATGGGCAAGGCTTTGTAAGCTACAGCAAAAGCAGTTTGTGTAGGAGAAGGAAAGTTCAATAAAAAATCCCTTGTCTTCAGGTTGGGAGTTGGGCACAGTGTTTGCTGCTCTACATTGTAAAACGAAAATTGCAGTGAATATAAGCAAGCAATGAACCTACGATCAGGATTGGAAACACAGAAATCAAAACTGGAAATGTTACTTATAAGAGATGCTGGAAATGGAAATATTCTTTAAATGCTGCAAGCTAGAATGTGCAGACAATTTTGAGAGTGGTAAGATGGCTGAAGTTGGTAGTACAATCAGGGAAGATGGAATTGATCTGTGATGGTACAAGAAGTCAGGTGGATGGGTGCTAGAAGAATAGATAAAAAAGATTACAACTTTCTGCATAGCAGATTGAAGAAGCACTCTGGCTTAAATCAAACAACCTTTATGGTCAGTGTCAAGTTGATTTGAATCAGTATCTGAGGTAAAATTAAACTAAGAGGGTCACTTCAGAAACACTACAATGATATGTGCTTATGGCCCCACTGAAAAACTCTGAAGTACCTAAGAATGACTTTAGCTGGCCTAAGATAATCTGCTTAGTGAATACAGTAAAGCACCTAGAGTATGGTACTCTGTTAGGGAACTTCAATGCTAAATAGTAAAGAAGCCTTTCCTGAATAGAGTTGCAGGAAAATTTACCTGCATGAGGAACTAGTGTGAATGGCATAATTTTAGCAGAACTTGCAGTGGAGCAATTGTTTCTGATTGCTAACACATTCTTTAATCACAAGCGAATCAATTTAGACACATTAAAGGTACTGGGGTTCTAATGCAGTGAACAAAATTGACTACTTGCTGGTATCAAAAAGACATTTAAGCTCAGTAGAAAATGTTAGAGCAACCAGAGGGCCCAACTGTGAAAGTGATCACACTTAGTCAGAATCAGGATCTTGGATTGCTTAGTAGTGGCAACAAGTGATCATGAGTTAAAAAGATTAAAATGGAAGAATAAAAAATTTAAAAATGATCATTTCAGTGACCAGTATCAGAGTGACTTAGAGTAGAGATAGGAGGAGCCCAGTGAGAGTACGGAGAATCATATGGAAGGTGTGTGAATGTGCTCAAAACAAAACACGACTGATGTGAAGAGAGATAAAATAAAAGTACATAATGGAAGAAACATGGAATGGTTTGATGGGAAATATGGAAGGGTTGCAGAGAGGCAGTAAGCAGGAAAAATGAGGGCAGATTAATGATTCGACAAAAGGCCACAAGAATGAATACTGCTAGTTATTAAGAAAGCCGAAGGGAAGCAAATTAGATAATAAGGAAGAGAAAATGGAATATATGAGGAGTAAATTGGAGAACATAGAAAACTTTAACAAAATGCATGAAACTACAAAGTTTTCTAATATTGTTAGAGTAATGAAAACTAGCTTCCACCCAAAACTTAATTTATTAAAAGACAGAGGTGACAGCTTCGTATAATATAATGAGAAGTAAGTTAGAGAGTTAGCAGAGTTCTTTGAGGAAATCTTCTCTGGGGGGAGGGGTTGGAAGTGGAAGATTGGAATCTAGATCAACAATTGGAGGAAGTAGAGATAAATACGCCCACTATTTTGGTGATTAAAAATACCATAAAAAGACAAAAGAATGGTAAGCATCAGAAAAAGACCTAATCACAGCAGAAATATGGAAATGTGGTGGAAGAGATTTTGCACAGTTGTTGCAGAAACAGAGAGATGATAGGGAATAGGAGAAACGCTTGGAGATTGGTGTGACTCATTTTCAAGAAAGGAATAGACAGGAATGCATCAGTCATAGACATTCTGTGATACTTGATAATACAGGATATTAAATATTTTCAAGCATATTAATAGACAAAATAAACATATATGCTGAAGAAATCATTGGAAAATACTTGTGTGGCTTTAGACAGGATAGAGGCATCCAGATCAAATCTTTTCATTTCATCAGGACCATGGAAAAGTATTTTGAACACAAGATAGATATCCACATGCTGTTCATAGATTTTTAACAAGTATGTGAAAGAGTTAAGAAATAAGCAGTCTTGAAAGTAATGGATGGCTATGGAATTCTCCATAAACTCTTACGCCTGGCAGAAATGATGTCCACTATCAACAATGGAACAGTTTTGATGAAGGTAGGATGAGCAGAACATATTAAGTAAAAAATGAAGTAAGGCAGGGCTACTCTTTTTTGGCACCACTTTTTAACTTAGCTCTCCATAAAACAATGAAAAGAATGGGAATTAGAGGCAAAGTTACATACAGTACTATCCAAGTACACACATTTGCAGATATAGTACTGGTTGCCAGTAACATGCGAGCCTTGGTGAAAGTTTTTGAGGCACTGTGGCAGAGGAAGAATGTTGCAGACAAATTATACAAAATATACATAATATAAGTAAACAAGGTATATGAAAATGAATGTGAGTGAAACAAGAATTCAAAGTAAGTAAATAGGCAGAAACATTTTTTAAAGTCTTAAAAATTTCATATAACTTGGAACTATTTGGTTAGTTAAGTTTGGTAGTTCTTACCTACAACTCTCTGAAACAATGAAAGGAAAATTATGCTGATCAACAAAGCATATTTCCTAATAGAAAACTGCTGAAGTCAAAAATTATCTCTACAATTACAATTACAATACATTAATTATCACAATTATACATTACATGTAATGTAATGTATACATTACATTATCTCTACAATTACAAATATCAAAATGTTATATATAAAACATACATAGACTTATTATGACTTATAGCTCAGACAGAGGCTTGTAACCTGAGTATGGCAGATAGGCATAGTTGACAATTTTTGGTCCTGTCAATTAGGGAGAAGTATGGAAAATCCCAATACAATGAAGAGACTGAGACCATTCTTCAGACGTAGAATGTAATTTGGTTTATAAAATAAAAGAACATCGTCAGGGATACATTGAGAGTATGCCACCACAGAGAACTCAGACACAAGTACAAAATGCAGTTACTGAAAGTATAAAAACAAGGCAAAGCCTAAGGCCACAACAGGTACAGGAAGTGAGAAACGATTTGGTTATAATGTGAGTAAGGGACTGGAGAGCAGTTTTATAAAGGAGGGAAGACTGCAGGTGTATTGTGGAGGAGGCCAAAGCCCACCCAGGATTGTAGCCCAGATTAAGCAAGAGAGTAAGGAGAGTTTTTATCAAATTGCAGACAGAAACTGCACTAAAGAAGATAATCAACTACATAAAAAGTCCATCTGGTCTGCATTGGAGACACCCAATATTGTACTCTTGTATTGAACATATACAAGCTCTACAAAAAGAATCAATCTTTGCAACTCACTTCAGAAACTAGATTATATAAAAAGATATCACTTGTATCATGTGAATTTCATTCACATTACATAACACTATAAAGTCAATGCAGTTAATACATGAAATATACAAATCAATTAAAATGACATTTAACCAAAATAAATATTAACTGGATAAATATAGTTTAAATATACCATTTGATCAATTATTTAAGGGATGTCCCAATTACAGTAAGGCGAAATAATTAACAATGGTCACCACAATACCACTGTTAGAAGGTTTTCAAAAACTATCTTAATAATGTTTTGGAAGCATGTTTTAAAATATTTATGAAGTGAGGAACTTTTTAAATTTTATTTTTAAATCTTAAGTTTACATTTTATCATTTTATACATTTTATCATGGTTATCAAGTATGTAATTTCATATATAGAGAAATAGAATACAGAAAAATCTATTACTTATATACAAATTTTAATGTTTCTGGTATGTCTTTGCTTACATTATGTTCCTCTCTGTGCTGTAGATTCATCATCTTATTAATTTCATAACTTCCTAGTTTTAAACTATTTTTGTTTTTCTTGGTCATGAAAAAAAGGTAAATGACTTTGTATATTTCTAAACAACAGAGAGCTACGGAGAAGATTGCAGTTTAATAGAACCTATTTTACCAGCAATCTGAAGGCAAAGAAATAGTGAATGTATTTCTGTTTAACTTTGCAAATAAATAAAGTTCATATAGGCCTACTATGTGTAATTATGCAATTTTTATATATATATTTTTTTGTAAAAATGTTCATAATTTTTGGTAATTTTGCTTTACTATATTAACAGTGCTATTTATATTTATGTTATTTGATATTGCTCTAAACTACATAAATCAAACTTATTCAGAAGATTCCTACAGAAGATTTCAATTATGTATATGCAGTAAGACGGGTATTGGCTGACAAAAGATGCCAGGCAATTAAACTAGGGTATGGAACTTCTACCTTACTATTGTTGTTTGAAAAAGTTATCAAAAATTGTACTATTCACAAATTAAACATTAGTACTGAATGTTTTTTTATATAAAAAGATAGCCAACAAAATTTATTGGGAACAAAAAATATATACTGTATAAATGTATAAAACTTTTTATAATTTTTAATTATAAAAACTGGAGTAGTCTCAAATTTGTTTCCATTTTTTTTTTGTGTAAGCCTTTTTTTTATTTTGTTAAGGAAGTTTTTCTGGCTGTCTTGTGGTAAATATTTGTAAATAATTAAATAGGAATGATATTTTTAAAATAAAAATTTTATTATTTTTAGAGAAATTTGACCCTTTTTCTTTGTAATCATTGCTTTGAAGTATTTAAAACTAACAAAATTAATAGAAAACTTGAAGTAGAAAATAAATACATTCCTGCACGCCAAAGAAGTGTCTTAACTCTTGTTTGTTTATAGTTTCAGTATGTCATCTTTTATAGGCTAAAACATAGTTACATACAAATAAAACTATAACTAACTATAAAATAAAAAAGAATTAACTTAAAAAAAAAATAAATAAAGAAATAAACACATTAGAATTGTAAAACAAAAGCATTAGTTCAGTTTTAAATTTTGATTTTGATCTTTGACTTCAGAGGCAATTAAGAATCAATAAGTTGTTGCTAGTTGGTTGTTTTTAATTTGTTACTGGATTTATGAAGTTGAGCTCTTTGTATGATTTAAAAGAAATATACTATTTTTACTTTGTAATGTGGTTGTGCAAGTCAATCAATTTGTGTTTTAATAGTTTTATCCTTCTTTTAGAAAGAAAGATAATCTAACAATCTCAGGCAATCTTCATTATTACTTTGAGTAAAGAAACAAATATTCACTTCTCAGTTATCAGAAATTATAATTACAACAATGTACAGTACATTCAGTTAAGTTTGCTTCCATTATCAAGACATTTTGATTGATTAGCTAATAAGATAAAAGATCTTTTGATTAATTTATTTATATTACTTTGAAGATACTTTCTATAAAGTAATATTATAGTTTTAATACTTTGTTAAATATTAATTTAACAAATAGAATATTCATGCAACTCCATTTAATGTGCATTTAAAAATTTTACTCTATGTTTTTCAATGAATATCTCAAAATTATCATTTTAATTTGTTTTGATTATATTTTTTTATTTTTATTTTCTCATACTTGCATCATTATTTTATTATTCATATATCCATGAATGTTACTAATTGTAATCACTTCAATTTTTTATTTATTAACTTTGTGATGCTATTCTGATCATGTCTTTGTCGTTTTCCTTGCTAGTTTGAAGTAATTTTCAGAGCAGTCCCTGTTGTTACTTTTAGGTAAGCTAGAGTAGTTATTAGTAATTAGTAGTTATTATTAAAGTGGTAGTAATTAATTAAGCTAAAGTAGCTTACCACACCTGATATGATCTCCACATACAAAATCTGGTTACTGAATTTTGCTAGCTTTTGCATAGAGCTTAAAATGTACACATCTACTCAATAATAAAATTGAAAAATATTATTGTCCTTTATTTTCTTAAATCTTTATTTAGTAATTTTCAAAACTACAGGAATTACTCTAGAACTCATAGGGTAATTTTTTAAATCTGTAACAAAATTCAATCAATGGATAGTATATTGTGTATTAATGTTTCATGAAATAGGTTAAACAACATTTAGATTATTTATAATAAATAAATTAAAATAGCTATTCAATCAATATTTTAGCTATAAAAATAATGAATTACTAGAATTCATAGGGGTGGTATGGATATACATTAAAAAAGAAAAACAATAAGCAATCTAATAATGTAATATTACATAGCAAGCTAGTATGAGTGCATTATCTGCTTGAAATATTTTACACCAATTAGTTTTCTTGTCATATCAGGTTTAACATAAGGTGGTAAATTCAGCAAAAAAAATCAAAAACTGATGTGTTTTACTAATTATAGAGGTAAGTTATAGGTATGTAAATTATAGAGGTGAAAAAATATATATTACATTCATGGCATACATTAATGAAAAAAAAAAAAATATATATATATATATAAAATAATGAAAAAAAAACCTGTCAATAGTGAAAGAAAAATATGCCTTATATATATAAAATGTAAATTGATGCAAAAATTATTTTAAATTATAGAAGATAAGTTTCAATATTTTACCACTTACAAAAAACATATATACATATATACATATATATATATATATATGGATATATGTGTACAAGTGAAATCTTTAAATATATGAAATTTTAACATGTATGTAATTTACAGGTTTATGTCATGTTAAATATGAAGAAACTCGTAATTTTAGGAAATTACTCTATGAGATCTTTCTTCAATAGAGCAGCTGGTAAATTCAATGTTACACTTTTAGATGTAACAACGGAAGGTGCAGCAGCACTGCATTATACATCTAATGGAAGCCTTGAGGTAAAAATATAAGAGTTAGTATAATAAAAGTAATAAATGCTAGTAAAATATATTTCATAAAAAAATTATACATCAGGTAATGGTATCAATTCCATCAAAAAAGATTTTTTTTAGAAATAAACATTAAATTTACCAGTCTATATTCAATACGTACTTGTGAATATTTATGTATACAAGGGTATGTTTTTTTTTTGTTTTAACCTCTGGAACCACCGTTAGGTATTTCTTCAGAGGATGGAGATGAATGGTTGGTAGCGTGTGTGAAAATGCTGTGCCTGACCGAGATGTTACATAAGGTGTCTCCTGTAATGGGAACCAATGCCCAAAATACTGGTTCTGTTATCATTAATATACAATAATATTCTTTTATCAAAAATATACATTTTCAAACGTAAATAATTACAATGTATGTTGTACACTGTAATGTACACATTATACACTGTATGTTCTGAGAGAGAAAAGTGAATTTATGTCTTCTAGATTGATGATTATTGTTTGTATAAAAATGAGATATTATTTAGTTTACTTAAGACAAGAAAATTTGACTAATAATAAGAAATTTTGGCCTTCAGAAAAAAATCTTCTCTTTCAGAAATTTATTATGGCCATAAAGCCTAAACCTAACATAACTAGAAAACAAATTAACTGGATCAAAATGAAACATTTTTTAATCAAATTCCATTACTGAAGATTAAACAAGGGGTTAAATTAATAACCCTGAATTAATCACAATCGAAAAAATAATATTTGAATAAGTTTGCCTTAATATTTGTATATAGTTTATTTTTGGTAACTTATTCAAAACACAGAGATTGTATTTTGTATGAAAGTAAATGTTAAATTATTATTGTGCCCTGTTTTGCATACGCACATGAGTTTATTAAGCAAATAATTATATGTTTATCACTTTCATGATAAACAAATAATATACAAACACTCATATAGTACTACTACTTAAATGTACATTTTGGTATTAAAATCATATTTTGTTGTTAAATACATGCTTATTTGTACTCCTTCAAGGCATTAAGATGATTTAAAAAAAAATTTTAACAATGTACATGACTAATTCCAACTACATATTTTTTTGATTTACATTAAAAGATAGTTTTTAATTTTTTAAAGAGCACCATATCATGCTGAACTGAATGTGAAAAAAGAATCAGGCTCTGCAAATGATAAAAATTACTTCAGGCTTGAAACTACTTAAGGAGGTGACTGCATGAGTTTAAACAATTAAAAGAGGGATATAAATATTTTCACATTATTACTGAAACTGAAAATAGTTATTTTGCTAAAAATAAAGGTAAAAAATGTCATTAACAGAACAAAATTATAGCTCATTTCATATTTGCATCTCTTACGTATTTTGAAAAAAAGGAATGTGAATTTACCTCAAATTACATGAGAAAAATATATACATATCCCCTATCCTCTTGATTTATTTTAAAATATTAATAATTTGCGTAAATTTGGTTAGCCCACTGAGCTGGTCTAATGGTTAAATTGTTATTATAAATCAGCTGATTTTCGAAGTTGAAGGTTTGAGGTCAAATCCTAGTAAAAGTTAGTTGTTTTTTTATAGATTTGAATATAAGACAGTAGATACTAATGTACTTTGGTATTGGGTTCAGTTAACCAGATGTCTAGGAATGGTTGGCCTGAGTGTGCAACACTCCACCTCATTTACATGTCATACATATCATCCTCATCTCAGTGAGCTATGGG
>JAAAKQ030030070.1:0-12239 GCA_010016005.3 Zanna intricata
GCATACATGAAACATTCATGTATTTCTTAGTTACATCTTGAACTGGATTCAATCACTTTTACCACTAATGATTTTTAAACATTATTCAAACATGATAATTTCTGCTTATTGATTATATGAGGTCTATTCCAAAACTGACCTCTGATTTACTACTAAAAAAATTTAGACAACAAATTTACATTATTTTTCACCATAAACATCTGTATTTATTATACTTCAACATCATCACGTTTTGCAGATCCTGATCATAGAATTCTGTTGCCAGGGAATATAAACTAGTTATTAATTCCATTAATTAAATGTATGATAGTTTCAGAGAGTTGTCATTTTTGTGAACTGTTAGAATTTATTTAATATCTTTAAAAGATTTGCAGAGTGAAGCATTGTGGATCGTAATTTAGAACAACAAAAAACACATCATAAACATCTTGCATAATTTTTCTTTTTGGATATCAATAAATTTTTCAGTGTTTCACCATAAATTTTATTTCTGTTTCTTTTCATAAATTTTATCTACAAAATTTCCTTGAGATTCTTAAACATTATAACTATTGTTTTTGGTTGGTAGTATCTAATTGATGTTTTTCAGCTTTTTAGGTATGTTCCATTCTAAATTTCCAATGTTGGTTTCTCATAGTATTTTCTCTCATAATGTAAATCCTGTAAACATAATTAAATAAAACAACTGATGGATTGATCCATACAGTTAATGGATCTCAGTGGTGCAATATTCTTTCACTAACAAAAATGAACCGCATCATATCTTAGTGGGGTTAGAGCAACAATGACAGATCCTGTTTCATAAATTCCTGTTTTACTAGGTCTTAATAAAGTGGATGGAAAAAAGCCATGCAGTGAAGATTGTAAATTTCTTCAATATGCTGTACATATCATTGAGGTAACTACATATTTTATTTTCAACAGCTAATCAGAAGTTAAATGGAATAATCCTTATAGAATATAAAATTAATCTATCATACCAGAATTTGTGTTTGAAGTAGAATCACATTTTTTAATAATTATTTTAATTTTAAACATTGTAAATATGTTTAAGACAGTGTTGGGGAACTTAATATCCCAGTACTTTTCTTATTTTATTATATACTTGATTAAATATTACAGTACACACTTGTATAAAACTTTCAAGTTGTAATCATGCAATATTTTTTTGTTTTGATAATTAAATATGTACAACCTCAGATGAATGGATAGATGTTTTGAATATCAACAATTGACTTGAAGGGAAAAAGGCTTAACAGCAATTAACTCCTATTTATTCCATTTTATTCTGATCGGCATCTTATATAACAATTGCTGATGGATAATAATGATATGAATTTTTTCTAGCATCCTGACCAGGATTCAAACCTAGAAGTTTTGGATAAAAGATATTGGTGTTGTCACTCCACCATGGAGATAGGTGTAATAATTATTATAAATATTTTTAAAATGATCCATTTATAAAATAAATATGCATTTCAGTAGATAGAATAATAAAATTTACAAAATTACTCTTATCATATAAATTGTATTATCAATAGGCATATGTACTCTGTCCCATGAAAAGGTATACTTCTTTTATTTCTTTTTCTGTTTTGCTTACGGAACCAGTGGAAGGTATTACTAAAGAGGATGAATGAGGATGATGTGTATGAATGTAAATGAAGTGTAATTTTGTACAGTCTCAGGTTGATCATTTCTAAGATCGCTTTTGGTTTAGTATTACTTGCCCATTCTTCCACTGATTCTATTGAAGTTTTACAGACTTTTAATGAAGATTCTAAAAATTGTGTGAAAATTTCAACCTTTAGGATTTATAGAAACAAAATTGTGACTTTCAAATAAAAATATCAATTTCAGATTAACCACATTTTTATTCATTAAAAAATAGCTGGTAAAATGTTTAAAAACGGATGATAATTAGAAATAGAGTAAAAAAAAAAAAATAGCTAGATAATTAGTCATGGTTATGATTAATTATTAACTTGTTTTACCAATTGAACACCTGTTTAACAATACATCATATATGTTTAATCATTTTTATCAGATATTTTTTTTTATGAATAAGAATTGTGGTTTATCTGAAATTAATTTTTTTATTTGAAAGCCACCATTTTGTTTCTATAAATCCTAGAAGGTTGAAATGTTCACAGACATGTTGAACGTCAGTTTGAAAAGAATCAGTGGGAGAATGGGAGAGTGATACTAAATCAAAAGCCTATACCTCTTTGTAGGACAAACTGTATATAAAATTACCAATATAAAAGCTTCCAAAACAGTTATTGTTATATATATAACAATATATTGTTATATAGTTAACAAAACAATTATTGTTACTAATTTGTTTTTTAATTTCAGAAGGGATTATTTTATGATCATATTACTTTTTTAAGTAAAACTTTTACTTACAGACATTTCAGATGTTGGATGGTCAATAAATACCATCTCTGATTCCTCCCCATCAAGTAATACAGACACTGTTTTTTCTCCAAACTCATCATCTGAAAATATTTATAAGAATGTTATATGTAACACTATAATAAAAAAAAAAAAAAAATTAAAAAAAATAAAACATACATATCATTTTTATGACTAAAAGTATAAAAAAATATTATTAGTAACAATTTATAAAAGTTTTACATGGAAAATTACCTTTCCTTAAAAAAATGTCATTTATTTTATTTTTACAGTTAATAATACTCGTATGTCTAAATATTATCTTAAGGTTTAATTATTATAGTTTATTAGTTCAATAGTTTTTACTACTTTATTTAGTTTCAGTTTTCATTATTATAATTATTATTACTATTATTATATATAATACATTACTGGGTACAATAACAATAAAATATCTATTTATTTATTCAGTATTCAAAAAGTGAAGCGACCTTATGGAAGAATGTTTGCTTCTTTTGTTGCAAGTTTAATTCAGGAAAAATGGGTCACACAATGCAGCAGAGAATATTCATTACCTCCCATTACATTAGATATGTCAAGAAATTATGCCCAGATCCAAAATGCCTTCACAAAAAAATATGGCGTTGATGCACCAAATAAGTTCTCCATCAAGTGGCTGTACAAGTTCGAAGAGACAAGGAATGAGGCAGATGCAACCAAAAGTGGTAGATCAAAAGTGCTAACACTAGAAAAGTTTATCAATGTGCAAGCTTATTCTATAGTCCCAAGAGGTGTGTGACGCCTATCTAGTCAGTCTAGTCACTCCGCTTCGGTAGTGTCCACATGGCATCGTGCATTCGTACAGAATTCATGTTGTTCTGTATTGTTACCTGCAAACACTGGAAAAGGTGTAGCTTTCTGTCAACGGTTCATTCATCTGTAATGCTAGATGGGTAAGAACTTGATGATTGGTTTTGGTCTGACCAGGAGTGGTTCCATCTTAATTGATACGAGAGTGCACAATAATTCACATATTTAGTGTATGAAAAATCCAAATCAGCCACATGGACAAAAAGTGGGGGTTTGGTGAACAATATCATGTATGCCAATTTTCAAGATATTTTTTCATGACACAATTAAGAGCGAGTGCTACATACAGATGGTGTAACAATTTGTAAACACTGTACCTGCAGATTGGCTTGAGTACTTGTGGTTTCAGCAGTGCAGTGCTATGGCTCAAACAGCTAATATCATTTTCTTGGATCAGTATTTTTACAAAGAAGTGATTTAAAAGGGGTTGTGGCCCTCTCAGTCTCCTCCTGACTTTTTTGGATGATTTATCTCCTCCTGACTTTTTCTTGTGAGGATACCTTAAGGATGCCACTTAGAGTATTCATCCTCACACCATTCCTCAATTGGTAGTGAAATTGAACGATATGTTGCTGCAATTCCTCAACAAATGTTATAACATATTTTTAAGAGCAACGTCGTATTCCATTGAGTGAATCACATAATGGAGCAAACTTTTAACAGCTATTGTAACTAATTCATTTTCCCATAAGGTTCCATCACTTTTTGAACACTCTGTAGAATCTGCATATTAAATTTCAGCTTGATTGTTATAGACATTTCTGAGATATCGCTGTATCATACTTCAAAATTCCAGTTCAGAGTAAAGAAAATCTTTAATAATAAATTTTGATTTGAAGTAATGTTATCTTCTTTTTTTATGTTTTTTCCATATAATAAAGAATGAGAACAATTTATAATTAAAAAAATAAAGTATCTTCTACATTAGAAAATAAAAAACTATTTGATATGTTATAATGTCATTTATTTCAAAATGTCGTACAAGTAAAGAAAGTTCAATTCAGAAAATTTGTACCTATTAAAATTTACGAGATAATTGTGTTATCTCAATTGCAACTAGTAATGTAATGTGTGAGATAATACGCACAAGAATCCTTTGTTAAAATGATATCATCTTAGTATGATTATTTGCCCTGAGGCAGATCTCCTCTACCATGTCTATCTACCTCCATTCTCTTGTATTCCCAGCTTAATTTTTGAGTTCTTAACAGCTTGCATTTTCTTTTAGATTGCCTGTAATTTTTTCTTGGCTTCTCCTTTTATATGTTCTACTGAACCCTCTAGCATTTTTTTCATAAAATAACTTTTCATGATGTATCACAGCCCATCACAGTATATGCTTTTGTGAATAAAAATCAACAAATCTTTTATTCTATTTTGTACATATTAACACAAGGCGGCCTATCTAACCAAAACCTGGACTATATGGGCTCAAGTCAACCCAGGTGAATCCCAAAACCCACTCAGGGGATTCTCATGTCCTCCCGGGGCCAAGGGCTACCCTATGGCACCAAAGCTCCCTTCGCTCACTATTCCCATTTACCCAGAGGACTTCACTTCCTAGTATGTTATACTCATGGTTTTGCGAAAAATACTAATAAGTAATAATTACAGTATTCAAATTGTATAGAAACCTGATAAAGAAATTAAATTACAAAAGACAGAATAATAGTAATTACAGTAACTAAAGTTTTGACGAGAAATTCATATCTTATTTTTTTGCCGTGCTGGCAGAGATATAACAATGAACAAAAAGGATTAATATATTTTTTATCTATATCTTATCTAATGAATATCTTTGATTCATAACTTCACCCTCCTTGAAATAATGAAATAGCAAAGAAATAATGAATAATTTTAATACTTTAACCTTCAAGAGAGATAGGAATCTTGATTGACGGCATAAAACTTTCCCAGGAATAACCCGAATGTATCTTGCAAATTTGAAAGTAATCAGTTGTTTGATTTTCGCATGGTGCGATAACAGACTTTATATGTATATATATACATTTCTGAATAACCGTGATCTGTACATTACCACCTTCAATATCCCTCGGCACCAACCCATTCATGTTTGTACGCAAGCCATGATGATAAAAGTCCGGTTTATATTTGATTGACCTACTTAATACAAAGGTGTATTTATTGCAAAAAAATTATGAAATGAAAATTTTATTTAACTTAAATGTTTTTTCTTCTCTTCATATTTTTTCATACTTTTAATTCTATTTTTCTACTTCAGCATTTCAAACCTCCATTGAGATCCTACAACCAGTTTTAGCTAAAATTATATACATTCAACCAGTCAGTTTATAGTACTAACTTAGAAGACAATCTTTGCTAAAAAGAAAAATAATCATTTACTCTCAAAAACTAACAGTATCTACTCCTATCAAACCAGACACAATAACTGTGTTGTAACTCAATCCAGTAGTAAAATATAGGGGAAAAAGGTCATATCATACATTTCCACTGCAATTTTTTATAAGTTATTGAATCGTTTAAAAAATGTTCCCAAAATCTTCGGTACGGCCATTGGTTTAACGTTGCAGACCTTGGATGAAGTTTCTCCGAGCTACAGACCGACTAACTTATCTTTATAGTTAAATGGAAAACCCACCATTTTTTTTTTTTTGAAAAAGACTAAAACTGCAATGAAAATTTTTAATCCTTCATTTGGACAACATTACAGATAAATCTGTCGATCAATATGTCAGCGAGTCATTTTTAATGTATTGAACTGAATTAAAACGAGACATCGACTGTGTACTAAATTTGATTTTAACATAAAAAAAACCGTACTAAATGGTACATGAAATTAATTTCATCTAATATTCGATGACAATTTTGTTCAACATCGGTCTGTGATATGAGAAGTGAGAGACATAAGGCATAATAAGCAGCGGTAGAGGTGCCGCGTCATCGGCGTCGTTCACTGAGCGCGCTGTACCGGCTTTGCGACGCTGCTGAAACGGTCTCGCTTGCTTGGCGACGGACACTGGGGGGGGGGGGGTACCTGGGCACGGCCCCTAACCTCCTATTTTCAACGATATGCTTAATTTACATTTCCAGCTGGCTTTTGCGGGGGCTGAGGTTGACATATAGAATTTTAATACTTTTTTACACGTTTTCTTTAATTTTTTTACGAATAAATGGTGTCCAAATTACACTAATTATTACTTAAATAGACCTATCTCAACTCTAAACACAAACACACGATTCACCGCGCTGTCAGATCTAAGTCGTGAGCTACATTGAATGGAAGTGAGCGAGAACGCCAGTTTTGGCCGATCTGGACTTTATCCCTTTCCGGCAAACCACTCGCCAGTGACGTAAATACAAGTCGTATCGGTGAGCTGACCATGTAAATTATAAAGTGACAAAAAGTGGAAAATTATAAGGTGATTTTTTTCTTTTCCATTTTTGATTATTCATCAAATAATATTTTACACCGTAAGAAATCAACATTTGTAACCAGAATACAGAGATTGACTAAACGGAATAGTTTAATTGTTATTAACTTTTATTTATAAAAATAGACTCACCAGAAATCTGAAACTTCTGTTAATCAGCAACTCACGATGGTATGAATAATACTGATCTAATATAATACGAGTAGTAAATTAAATTTTAATTTACCTTAATATTTCAAGTACGATTGTTGAATTGATAATTGTATAAATATTTGGTGTTAACAAAAACTAATATTTCAGCAGTTATATAACTGTCCACTAATTGGAGAATCGTATTTTACATTCAAATGAAATAAGTTTAAATGAAGGACAGGAAAAAATGTGTATATGTAATTTAATAGGCGTACAAGGAAGTTGTGTAGTGTCACATCAATATTTTTAAGCATGTGACACACATAAAAGATCTGTTTTTGCAAGAAAAACTAGTTAGAATTACTTTCCATGAAAGCTGTAATATTTTCAGAGTGAAGATTCACATACAGGAGTAAAATATTACCGGCACTTCAGTGGGTTTGACATCAGTGCGACTGTATATATTTCACTCTGTAAAGAAGAAAATGTAAAGCCGTTTCATTCCAAAATCTTTCCTAGTAAACATAGCATGGTATATTTGCTATTCTTGAAAACATTTTCATTTTCAAGAAAGCATTTTTGAGAGTGACTTGTGACTCATGCCTTACCACCTTCTATAATTATGGTTACAGCACTTAACATACATACAAGATGAAATTTACTCGAGTTATCCCAGAATATATAATAGTTATAAAAATATTAGCTTTAATTATACTGGCTTCAATTAAAATTTTTTAATTTAACGATTTTTTGTTTAACGGATTACAAATAATACTTCTTAATTTGACCTAATTTCTTGATTTTTTAAATGAAAAAGCAGATTTAATATTCTGCTCTCATTTTGTAAATGCGAGTATACGCCCACATTCATCTGTTTCAGTGTGAGTGTTATGTTATTCTGATATCAAATTATCTGAACTTAACAAAAAGTTAAGTAAACTAGAAATTAATTTAATATACACATATCAAATATCAATTTTAACGAATCCATTTTACCTATTACCGTAATTCCCTCATTCCGTGAGGGAATCTATTTTTACTCTTGATTACCTGTTATCGTAATTCCTTCATGGATTTAATATGATAAAAATGAACTTTATAATCATACCTTTTTCAACAAAAAGATTTAGGTGAATATAGATGAAAATGGAAATTAAGTATTGTTAATTTTTTTCACTTGATTTTTTAAAAGGGTGTTACCAACTTTTTTAAAGTTATATTTCATACCAAAATTTTTAATAGTTAAAAATAGAAAATTAGATTTAGCAAATGATCCTATCACGGAATGATGTATTTTTAAGTATTAGGCCATCACACTCCAAGCGACTCGAGCGGGACCGTCTCAAAAATTTTAAATGGAAAGAGTGAGATTGTGACATAATTTTAAACGGTACTGAAAAACAAATATTTTTTTTTTTATATAAAAAAACAACTTTGGGATATGAACCTTAATCAAAACGGGAGCCGTTTAATATCTTACACAACTACAAAGCAATGACGATTATTCGAAATCCGATTTTTTGGATGCCCAATTATCCGGATTACTATTGTGAAATCGATTATCCGTACTATATAAAAAAAAACACTATTTAATAAATCTAAAATACTATTTAAATTTCTTAAACAAGTATCATGTAGGAATTGTATTTTCATCTTATTTACTGGGTTTTCTAATTGTCTTATTTCAATATATTTGGTACAAAATATAATTAAATTTAGACCTATGTCAAACTAATTATAAAATTAACTTTTGAAATGATTGAAGGAAACATATTAATTAGTCAAGGATGAACTATCATGTAATTATATAGTTTTTTTTTTTTTTTTAACCTTCGGAATCACTTTTAAGGTATATCATCAGAAGATGATATGAATGAATTGTAGCGTGTGTGAAAAATGCCATGCCTGACCGGGATTCGGACCCGGGACCTCCGGATGAAAGGCTGAGACGCTACCACTCAGCCGTCCGTGGCTGAGCCACGGATCATATCCGGAGGCTGGCATGTAATTATATAGTGATCTGCATTAAAAAACATCTCGTGAAGAGCTCATGAATGTTTGACAATTGATTTGAAATGGTTAAAGCGATAAAAAAAAGCTATGCTAAACAGATTTTTATTTAAAAGGATTACGTGATCTTATAGATCATAAAGGATGATCAACATTAGAGCATATTTAATAATTCTCGCCGGCCTCTGTGACCGAGTGGTAGCGTCTCGGCCTTTCATCCGGAGGTCCCGGGTTCGAGTCCCGGTCAGGCATGGCATTTTTCACACACGCTGCAATTCATTCATCTCATCCCTCTGAAGATATTCTTAATTGTGGTTCCGGAGGTTAAACAAAAAAAAAAAAAAATAATATTTCTACAGATTCATATTGTTTTAACTGGATTTCAATAGTGACTTTCAATTATTAATAACGTTATGTTCTAGAGAAATCCCATATGAAACAAATTCCAGATGTTTCCCATTCGATTACAATAGATTCTTTTTTTAAAGAAAAAAAAAATAGTGTTTTTAAAGTTACATTTTGATTATTATATTAATAAATTTATTCTATTAAAGGTAAAGAAAATTTTTTTTGTAATGTTTTTTAGAGATTGTAATTTCTTTAGAGATTATATTTAGAATAGAGTTAAACTACGCTTTTGTAAGAGTAGTTTATCTCAATTTGAACACTTTTTTAGTAAGTTTTTTTGAATGATTTTTTTTAAGTATGAGATAACTAATTATTTTCGAATAATTTTCGTAAATTCTGATTCGTTTATGGGCAAATTTCTATTCATTTCTATAACGTATACTACGAGTATATCTATATATTTTTTATATTATATTTTATACTTGATCTGAAAATCTTTTAAATTTTAGTGAAAGAAATTTATTTTTTAATATTTTCTACTTTTTGATTTTGTATGATACACACATAAAATTTTTTTTATTTAGACGAAGAGGCTGAGGAATGGATTTACGCACGTCCCACAGGGTCTTCGTGGGGTGTGTCGGACTCGAAACCAGGATGCTGCGGTCCTGGCCTAACATAAAGCTAAGTAGGCTCCGAAACATGATACATGGTAGCCAAGAACAAGTTGTTCCTATACCCTACTGACTAAACCTGCCTCACCGTTTTCCAAGGGCGGCTGGAATCTCCTTTCGACATATCATCGGCCAGCCCTCCTTTTCGTGGCAGTCGTGGCAGGAGATAAGCCTAACCTTTTGCTCTTCCTGATTGGGCTTCTGCAGTGGAGCCCCCCTTGGGGGTTCTCCTGGGATCGTTAGGACGTGATGACTTCCCGCTTGTGGTGAGCCGACACGTCCCTCCTCCAAGACGCTACCATCCCACCCTATTAACCTGACCTAAAGGAGCGGGATGCACATTGAAAATTGCACGAGTGCTCCTCCCCCACCCGCACGCGAGTTCTCAAACCTAAGAGGGGCCCGAATGCTTCATCGCAAGTACCCCGATCCAGGACACTCATATGCATCATGCTCTTGTGCATCATGGGCCAGGGTATCCTCAGCAACCAGACTGCCTCCTGTTCCCCAAACGTCGCCATGTTTCGCCCCGTTTTTTTTCTCCGTCTTTATGGTCTCTACCCACATTAAATTACGTTATTATTAAATCACATTAAATATTGAATTATTATGTTCAGTACGAATGATAAACCTTTTTTAATTTATCAACTATCGGGATTTTTTTTTGGCTGCAGCCCTCATTGTCTGAGAGTTACTAGACTTTATCATTCAGGGGTTAAATCTAGTAAGTTGGGTCCCAAAAATCCATTTTTAGCATTTTACATTTTCGTAATGTATAACATCTCACAAGTATTTTCGGAAATTTTGTGATAAATTGGTACATAATCATCTCCTTAGTCATTAATCCCTCCTATATACCTTAACACGCCGTTACTCGACCCTGCAAGAGTAACGCAGTTACTCTACATGTGAGTGCCGCACCTCACTCTCACGCAGTACCAATGAAAATAATTGATTGAGATTTTCCGTAAGTCAGAAATGCAAAACTTGCTTATCGCATTCCAAACACATGCGTAGGCAGATAGCCAGCGTTTCAAGAATCTTCAGAACGTTTTCAAGTTCTTTTGCCGGTTCAGCTAGTCCTGGTAAAGGGGATAAACTAAAAATCTTAGGGATGTATTATGATAAGAAATGTTCTGAATTTGTCCTCCAAGCGTAATATCTTATTTGGTACGAGAAGATAAAGTCATTAAATTTTATAATGCGATCTAGAAGAGATTGAAGTATTGGATCGCTGCACTAAAGAATATTTGCCAAATATCCATTATCTCTTGCAAGTTTTAGCGACTGTTCCGGTAAAATTTATTAATAAATGCTCGTTCACCTCTATGAAGAGTCAAAACGATTGTGTGTAACAAGTAGGGGGATGAAAGATTTAATTCGTTAGTTTTTTTGTCAGTGCATAGGGATATTATTGTTAATCCTGATGAAGTTTTAGATATTATGGCGAGAAAGAAAAATCAACGACTATCTTTCTAATAATTCATAACTTTTATTAGACTATAAATGTGTGAATGTGAAGTAAATGTGGATTACAAAAAAAATTTTATACTAACGTCATGATTGTTATTTGCCTAGTAAATGATATAATTAATCTAAGCATATGTTTTCTATTTTTCAAATGCAGTAAAGTGTAAAAAACCATTTTAATATAAAATGATTTTCATTATTATTTTTTTATCATCATCAGACCCCTTAGCCCCTTCCCGAAAAACAATTTTAAGTACGTGCCTAGATAATCGATTCTACTGTGTTTAAAAATTGTCCCAAGCGGTGGTCTTATTACAAAAAACAGATTATGTTGAGCTTCATTTTTCTATGTTTAACTGTTGAGTAATTATTAAAAAAATACTGTAGACCCCCTTTAACAATGGATGTGAAAAAAAATTCAGTGGCCATCATTTTGGCTAGGAATGCCTAGTAAGATGTTATTTTCGTCAATACTCTTTAAAATAACACGTCACAACCTATCCTTTCCATTTAAAATGTCTGAGTTGCTCTTCCTCTATGAGGCCCTTCTAAGGGCTTGATGTGTGGAGATCTCATAGAAAATATAGGTTTCGATATATTATAGTAGCCTTTGTTAAATTTTATTTTTCTATGTATTTAATTGTTGAAAAGTTCTTTAATGGTTTAATGGTTCCCGAAAATGAATTAATTTCATTTCATTTCGATTCAGATCGGAACGTAAAAATACATTATAAGTCAAAATTAGGTAAACTATAAATATAAATGCGAATTGTGCGAAAAAAAAATACATATTTCTATAAAGTTTATGTTAATAACTAAAATACAAAAACATAAAATAACTTTTAAATAAAAAAATTACTGAAGATAATTTATGTTTCAGATGGTAATAGTGAAAATTATTTTGAGTACATATTTAAGTACACGT
>JAAAKQ030030081.1:0-36605 GCA_010016005.3 Zanna intricata
CACACGCTACAATTCATTCATCTCATCCTCTGAAGATATACCTTAACGGTGGTTCCGGAGGTTAAACAAAAAAAGATATGTCATGATTCACTTGAGTCAGTTTGATAATTTAAATAGATTATATTATCTAGAATAAGTGTATACTGAACTTCTTTGACATTTGAACAATTATGTAGTATATTTTATGTGATCAAGTTCTTTGATTGTTTATCTTAAATTTTGTACATTATGCCTTCTTTGACATTTTGATAGGTGATAAATTGATGCAAGCCATCTTGTTCTGTTTAAAAATTTATTTATATAAACAATTTGCTTATTAGTATTTGTAATTTTAGATTCCAATCTAGGGAAGAAATATCTTTATTGATAGATTTAATACCTGACACAGTCTTCAGAGTTTTTTTGTTTTAAATTCTCCCTTACAGCTGGAAGTTCATTACTAATAACTTGAGTCGCTTCTCAAAATCCGTTTGAGGATTTTGAGAAAAATAATAGATATGGAGCCAAAACAATTAGTAAAACTTTTATCTGGTAATTAGCATCTATTACCACAGCTGGAGTGCAAACACATATGGTAGTAGATGATAATTTAGTGCGACACTTGATGTGTGTGTGTGTATATATATATAAATAGCAATTTGAAAGAAATTCGGGAAAGTTTATTAAACTGCATACAGAAAATAGGAAATAAGTGTGCATAAGGAAGCCATAAAAATAAAGAACATTCTTCAGATATTGCAGGAAAATGTTGAAAATTGCAAGCCTCACTCTACCTAAAACAGCAAGCACATACGTATTTGCGAATACAGACACATTTATCCTCAACATATCTAAACACACCTACTTATCATAAACGTGCAGCTTGTTTTACATGTTAACTGCCTAATAGAGTATGTAAGTCAACAGTTATCCTTAAGAGAGTATAATAAAACATCAGGTGTAGGTTTTTGGTTATCACCTAAACAAACAACAACAAAAAAGGGTAAAAACATCTAATAACAGAAAATACTTAACTTAAATCTATCAAGTTATATAAAATTGACATTTCTCTAAAAAAAGTTTACTGTGACAAATCTATGAACAAAATACACACAATGAAATAGTATATTAACAAAACATGCTACTTAGTATTCTCCAAGAGTACATAAATTTAACTACATTGACATTGCTATATAACGAGGAGTATCCTACTGAACAAATTCATAAATCTCCCTTTGTTTAAATCACTTATATTCTCTGAACTATGAAAGAGATTATAATCATCTACAAAACACCACAAAAAATAATTACAGTAGTGCCACATTCAGCACTACTGAAGAAGTGCAATGTAAATTAATATATCTTATATTCAGGTAAAGCTTTTATAATGTTTACCTTAAATAAAAAAATTCTTTTAAGTCTTTCTAAATATGATATGACTGGGATATCAAGTTCAAATTTTTAAACATACATTACCAATTGAGTAAGAGTTTTATATTATAAAAACTTTTTATTTTTTAGCTGCTAAAATAAAAATTAATTGTTGACGCTAACTCTGATGCAGTTATTTTTGTTGACAAATAAATAAAAATGACTCATTTAATTTTAGCATATTAATTGATCTTGGTTTTATGCAATGCAAACAGTTAGACAAGTCAAGAATGGTGGAGTCATAGAAAGTATAAAGAAACCTACTTCAGTTTGCAAATACAGTAAGTCAGTGGGGGGAGTTGATCTATCAGATCAGTTCATATCTTCCTACACATTTATCCGAAAATCTATAAAAAAAAATGGAAAAAAGTGTTTTTCTGGTTATTGGAAACTGCTATAGTAAATTCCTATATTTTGTCTACCATGAACAATCTGCAAAATGCAAAAGTCACGACGAGTTTTAAGGAAACGGCTAGTTAAGCAATTAGTGGAAAACATAAGAAATTATAACAAACGATGTAGCCAAAGCAATATTGAACTGGAACAACGCTTAGACGGCAAACTATACTTATTTTTTCCACTGGAAGACAGAAAATTCAAGGACTGTGCTGTGTGCAGTGATCGAGGTCAAGCCGGATCAAGAAAACGAAGTAAATTTATATGCGTTACCTGCGAAAGTAAGCCAGAACTTTGTTTTAAAAATATCATACAGAAAAAAATTTAAAAAACTAGTTTGTGTTAAAAAAACAACAGTAAAAAAAATATGTTTTATACCATACAATTTTATTGCCTTTTAAATGTTTGTTATTAATACTTATATTTTATACAAATAAAATCAAACAATTAAACAAGTAGATATTATATGTTGTTAAACAAATTATACATATGGTATTTAAATTCCATTTGGGAGTTTTATTTATTAAAAACCCGTAGTAACTCGCTATTGCAATAGATAAGCAATAAATGGGTTCCAATCTCGCGTGGCAGAGTGGGTAGTTAGTTTGTGTAACAAGTTGACAGAGAAGTAGCCATGTTCACCAGTGGTGCCCGTTGCAACCTTGCAGGACAAATAGGTTAGTATAAGGGTTGATCTGCTGTGGGCAGCAGTGGTGGCCCATCCGACTTGAGAGGACAATCCTTAAAACACCCATCAGAGGGCAAAGGGTTAATATTGCATAAGTTTGAATTATAAACAAACAAGTAAGACATAACAATTTTATTTGTTACTATAAATCTCTCAAGTTTCACCAATTACTGCTGATTTAAGGGGGTAGGAATAGAATTGTTAATTTAATTCCACATTGTGTTCATTTAGCTAAAAAACTGTCTTATCTCTGCTTTCCCAGATTTATCATTCTTTTAGCTTTAGTAGGATGAATAATGATAGCTTTCTCTTAATATTTTTTTTTTTTTTTTAATGGGTTGAAGTTGCTCATATTTATAACTGATAAAGAAGAAAATAGTGAAGCCATATATAAGATGAAGATGAAAAAGATTCTTAAAACTGCAGGAGTAAAATACTAATTGCTAGTTTAGGGATTGCAACAGCAGTTATTTTAATCTCCTATACCTATCTGTTACTGAATATCCTATATCTGTTACTGAAATTCCTATCCTAGTAGCATGAGCTTGTGATTTACTAAATGAAATCAACTAATCTTATTGGACCAGTGGAAATCCACTTTACAGGTTAATAGTAGGCAATACTTAGGCATTTTTCACACACGCTCAGGGTTGTTTGCTATGGAAGAATTAGAGTGGATGGGGGTTAGCAAATACCTTAGAGTGCTGGTGAACAACTACCTGAATGATAAGAAGGTTTCCACCAACCTTGTAGAACTCGCATAAGCTGCAAGTTCTACAAGTATGGGGAGGGTAGCACAGGACTTTGTGTTGGGCCTCTTCTATGGAATGTGGTTTTCAACGAGGTATTATGCTTTGAATACCCCAGCGACATAGAGGTCATGGCCTATGTAGATGTTCTGGCACTCGGGGAGCCAAGACAAGGGATGGCCCCTGGGCATTCCCAGCAACACTTGGTGGATGACTGGCAGGCTCTCTGCGATAGCTCGACTAAGAGAAGGTAGACCCAAAGATTGATAAGAAGGATAGGGCCATATCACAGAAAAAAGCATAGGGAGCTAGGATACTATTTAACCCAGCTCCTTGCTGGCTATGGTGACTTTGGCTCTTAACCCTTGCAGGTTCAGGCTATGGGAGGATTCTGGGGATGACAACAACCCAGAACATACCTTTTTCCTTTGCAACAGGTGGACCCAGCTGAGATGAGAGCTTGGGGTAGACAAACTGACCCCAAATAACGTGGTGAACTTCATGCTCCAAGGAAAGGCCGCTGGAGGACAGTGAAGGAATGGTGATCTACTTAACACAGCACTTGTAGGATAGACCCCCCTCCTATTTTAAATGAGTCCCACCACTAGTAAAGCCAATACAACGTTACACCAATTGTTTACAATATCGATCTTTAAGCCGGCCTCCGTGGCGCGAGTGCTAGCGTCTCGGCCTTTCATCTGGAGGTCCCGGGTTTGTATCTCGGTCAGGCATGCTATTTTCACATACGCTACGCATCACTCATCTTTATACTCTGATGTAATACCTAACGGTGGTTCAGTAGGTATAAAAGAAGTATCGATCTTTAAACAATCTAGATATTCTTTCAATCGATTGTGAATTTCATCGTAGGTGGCATTATAAAGGAAAATACTTTAACCGTAATGAAAGGACGAACTCGCAATGTCCACATTTTCATTTAACATGTGGAAACGTTATGGTCAAAGTTTTATAATATATATCGCATATTATGCCTTACATGATGAACCGGGGAAAATATAATCAACTACACTGATGCTGATGTATCTACATCTATTGTTAAACTGTAATTAAAATTAAACATCTGGTTCCTTTTAAATTTCATTGGTTACGTTTCCACATCACTCAGAAAGTAGTATGGCGCGTTGAGAATTCTTTTTTAACGATTGAAATCTCGCCATATGAGAGAGCCTACTATGAAATACTCGTATTATTATTTTGTTTTCTTTAAAATATTTTTCGAAGAAAAATAGACTGGAATAAAGGTGGAATATTTTCCTTAATACATTTTTAACAATGTAAATTCTGCGAGTTATTCAAATTTTGTTTCGGTGCGTCCTCTGGTATCATCCGAACATCATTATGAAATTCACGAAGAAACTCCGCTTTCTCCAGACTTTTGTTGTATATTGTTGTGAGCTTGTGTCAACACAGTGTCTACGTAATATCTTCACTCTACACAGCCTCATCGTAATCCCAATCGACGTGAGAATTTTTCTCTAACCATTCAGTCGTCCGCCTGTATTTAGATTTCAATTCGGATTTTGGTGTACGAAAATAAAGAATCATATAGCATTCTCACCGACAACAGGGAGTTCTTTAACTATAAACTCACCACGGTTGCTGAGGAAACCGTGATACTCTTTAACTCCTTCCTTAACAATCACTCAATTCTGAGTGAGGACTAACACAATTTTCTTATTACTTTATGATAGATATGATTTACTGGCATTACTCCCGCCACCATCCCACATTCGATCGCCTTAAAGCATAAGACCGAATGTCTGTGCCAAGAATTGCTACTGAGCCTCAAACAGTTTAAGCGACCAGTTTCCTATCTAGCTTTTTTTTTTTTGTTTAACCTCCGGAACCACAGTTAAGTATATCTTGAGAGGATGAGATGAATGAATTGTAGCATGTGTGAAAAATGCCATGCCTGACCGGGATTCAAACCCGGGACCTCCGGATGAAAGGCAGAGACGCTGCCACTCCGCCACGGAGGCCGGCTGAGCTACTAGGTCCTACCTATTAGCTCAGCCTAGTTCCTACCTAGCTACTGGAGCTAACCTAACAGCGTGAACGGAATAAGCGTGAAGCAACACACCACTAGCTCCTTTGTCCCACCGTTCATTTGTCACATATTAACTAAAAACTGGGTAGGCGTAACCCGTCTATATTAAAATATACGACTGTCATAAATATAACATTTATTACGTCAAGGACAGAAATTCGCTGCCACGGCTAGGTTACTGAATGCCAACAAGTATCTGACCAAAATATTACAACGATTGGAGATATATTGGCTGATGGCCAACCATGTCTCGAGGGTAGCTTCCGAGAGCAACGCGGTAGGAGTCTTTTCCCTTAGAAAAATTATGATACCGATTGAACAACGCAAACGCATCTCATATGAATTTTACTTTGGACCTTGTTTTTGTATGGGATTGCATAATTATGTTAATTTTTTTGGATCATATTAATTTCATCTTTGATGTTAAATAAGGAAATCCTATCAATTCAGTCGAATGCGTTTTTGAAATCTATAAACAGTTACATAATTTTATGGGTTGTCATTCTATTCCTTATTATTATTTTAAATCTCCAGATTTGTTCTGCACATTATGTTCCTTTTCTGAACTCTCATGCTATTCTTCCAAGTTGTTGGTCTACAATCAGTTCAATTTTATTTTAAGGGGTTTTTTATTTTACCCGTAAGAGGGAAGTTACAATTGTATAATATAGTAACTATATGGTTTGTTTTCATGTTCCAGTGCTTGAATAGCTTTCACATATTTCCTGTTGACAATACAGGGAAGGAAGAGTTTCTTACAAGAAATTAATTTGTAACACAAATTCAAATAACTTTCAAAAGCTCTCCTCCCTAAATTCAAGGCAAAAAGCAAATGAACATAAATCTTGCTGACTGTAATAAGTATTTGATTAAAAATCTTTTTTCCATTTTATTTTTTTTTCTTAATCTTGCTTATTAATCTTTATTTATTAATTTTTTTTAAATTAGGTAAAGGCTTAAAATATTATGCAATAATGCGAGTTATAAAATTGGTATACCATTTAATCAAAAAAGATGTAAAAACAAAGAATAGAAGACAAAAAAAATTAATTTAATGATAATTTATCTGTTTTTCCAGTAGCTTAACTAATTGAATATTTTAAGTAAACTACAATAATTACATTATTATTTTACTGCATTGTCATTGTAATAGTGTTATACTTGATTATCTGAGCTTATTTTATAGAATTGATAAACTTAAGGCTTATCATCTTGGTGGAACACAGTTCCTTTGTGATTTACCAATTCTGGCTGTTTTTCTTTGATTTCTTCATCAGTTTCATTAGTTGTTGACAGTAAACATCTGAGTTATTGTTTGGATCCTTGGACGTCTCAAAATACACAACATCTTTGTACTCCCATCGAAATTACATCATGATATTTTTTGGATTTGATTTGGCCTTCAATGTGCCTTTTCATCAGTTCATTAGGCTGGGAACATGAATACTTTCAATTAATATAGTATAGATGATTCATTTTTAATGACCAGTGATTATTCGTTTTAAAAAAGGGTTGACTTCACTGTGTTTGAGATGCATAACAGAAATATTGATTCATTGTGTTAAGTGAATCTCTTTCAGTTCATGTGGGCCTCAAATATCGAGCTTCTTAACAAGTTTAAGCATTTGATGTGATTTTCAACCATGATATGTGATACATTTAATCTCTCTGCAATCTTTCACTTGATGTGAGAGAGTAAGAGTAAATATGTTTAGTTTGTTTGTTCATTCGAATCACAACTGTCGCCACAGGTGAATTAAAGTTGCGACTCTTGTTAGAACTACGATTTGACTTTCAAAGTTGTAGAACATGGGATTTGGATTCACAGAGTTAGAACAAATGATTTGAATCCGAGCAAAAAATCATCAAATCAGTAGCCAACTTTATTGTGTATCATAGTTCAGATCGGCCGATGACAGTGTTGTTGTAACAGCGCAAAAGTTTAAATTGTTTTGTGTAGATTTTATTAAATGTTATAAGTGATTGTTTTTGTTTGGTTAAATAGATTATTTTTATTAAGAAGTCTGATATCGTGTTAGTTATTTACGAATCATTCTCTCGTTACAAGGGTACCTAAATTTTCATACTCATTTTTTATTATTTTACAGAAATTGTTTTTCTGAATTTTCTTTTTTAATTTTTATTAGAAATAAAATATGTAATTGTGTGTGAAAATAATACATAAAAAAAAATTATGGCTTTGATTTGGTGTACTTTTGTAGGTTGGAGAAAATGTTACTTAACAATCTGCAGAAAGTGTTTTTATAAACCAATAATGACAAGTTCATTCCTTAGGCGTTCAATAATATGTTTCAAACATATTTCTTAAGAAGAAATTATTGCTTGATTTCATGTATGAACAACTGTTAAACAAGAAAAATTACTTGCTGGCATCCGCAGCGTGAGTGGTAGTGTCTCGGCCTTTTATCCGTACGTCCCGGGTTCGAATCCCGGTCAGGCAAGGCATTTTCACACAAGGTATACATCATTCATCTTCATCCTCTGATTTTATTTATACCTCAAGGTGGTTCCAGAGGTAAAAAAAAGAAAAAAAAAAGAATTACTTAGTTCCAAAAAATAAGCAAATCACTGACTTTTTTTATCACTATTTCTCGGACTGTATTTATATAGATATTTTTGTTGTCGTACCAGACTTTGCTACTGTAAAATAGAGGAATAAAATAATTTTTAAGGTATTTTATTATGGTGGAAAATCTAAAAATTAAAATCGACATATTTCCTACATTCGCAGTCGATAAAACACAAACACAGAATAAAACACAAAATTTTCTGTCAGAATATAAAATTATCGAGACTTACAGAATGTATATGAATGGTTAGATATTACTGGATCGATACCGACAGAACATCGATATTGTAATTGAGAGTTGAGAAGTACGGTTACGTTATATTTGTGGGTCGTATAATTTGTCTAGTGTTGTATTATTCTCTTGTAATTGTTTATCTTTTTACCTATCAAAATGGCTATGATGCAGAGAAGAGCAAACGTAAGCAGACAAATTTGATATCATTAAACTTTTTTTTCAATATGTTTTTGTCAGTACAGAAATTTACATACTTGTTTAACAAAAAAGAGGTTATGACATAATTGTCAAATTTTGTTTTTATTTATTTTTCTTCTAACATTCCTTGTTACCATACGTACAGAAAGTAGGTAATGAATTTTCAATGTGATCCTGAGCATTAGAAATGAACCTAAAAAACTTTTGTTAATAAATATATCAGATTTTGTGGGCACAGTTTCTGATTACTTAAAAGTTCTCCCTACATTGTTAAAAAGTATAAGAGGTTTAATTTAGATTATTTGTTATGTATAGCTCATGTTAAAAAAAATCATTACTGTGACCTGAAACTATAAAATTAAGTTCTCACTTAACTGTAAAATTAAGTTTTCTGAGAGTAATAATAATAATAATACTTTATGTTTATAATTCTAGATGTAGTATTATAAGCAACATTTTGAACGAGTTAGAACCATTACAATAACAAGCTAGAATTAAATTGGTTATAGTATTAAAGTTTTATAATTTAATCATAAAACATTTTGTTATGTTAATATTAAGTTTAAACTGTTTAATTTTAATGGATTTAAGTGAACTATTTAAAATATTTTTGTTCATTCATGTGGGAGAAAATATGAAGCATGTAATATTTGTTTAGACGTATGCTAACACATAATGCAGGCTAACATTACTGAATGTTAAACAGAAAAAAGAGTGAACATAACTGAATGTGGTACAGTATTTTGTGTTACCTATTCTTTTTCATGAAAATATTAAATAAAGATATTTCGTGTTTGTAACATTATGATTAAGCAATATTTCCACTAATTTTTGCATTTGAATCTGCATTAACAACTTTCCAAACAGATTATTTATGTAAAATATCATGTGTATGTGTTATTCATACAACATTTCCAAGAATTTTGAAATTAATTTAATTTCAGTGTTCAAATTTATTGTCATTATTCATTAATATATATTATTAATATATATTTAGTAATATTGATAGTAATGAAATAATTTTATCAATTTCAGGTAGCTAATAAACAAATTGTGCAAATGTTTTGATGCAAAATTTTTTATAATTTCATTTTACAATATCATTTGTAGTTGATTTTACTTAACCTCTAGAATTGTCAAATATATAAAGGATAAAATCATAACTTTTACACTTGTATATAAAATTCCTTGTTACCATATTTGTAGAAAATACCTAAAGAATTTTTTATGACTGGGTACTTTTCAAGAAATTGCCTCAGCCAATTTTTAGTTAGTCAATTAGTCACTGAGTTAGTCTGTTAGTTGTTAGATGGCGCCACTGAAAGGAGAAAATAAATAAATAAAAATTATAATCTAACTTTATGTAATAAAAAAATATAAATATAATCTATTTAACCAGCGTAGGTTCAGTTTGGTTAGATAATAATATTTATACTATATTATATTTATAGTATACTATACTATATTTATACTATATTATATTATGTTTAAATTTATATAAATTTATTATACAGTGCTCCTTCAATTTATGCGGGTATTACATTCCGAAAAATTTCCGCTAAATAATGAAATTGCGTAAATTGAGACTCACATTTAATGTAGAAATGCAGGTTAGGGTCTTGTTAAGTTATATAGTAAATGATATATGTAAATTACTGTTCTCAAAAAATACTGCACTTTACTTTATTATTACAGTATCATTGTATTATGTTAATGATATTATAGTACAATGTATGTATTTAAAAAGTGAAAAGTATGTACTGTTATTTATTATTCTTTTAGTGGCATCATTAATAACTAACAAACTGCAGATCGGCTGCAGGCATCTTCTTGGAAAGGTCTGAGAATTACAAATCCATTTTAAATGTTGCTACACCTGAAGAAGCAAAAGGAACTGTGAACATTTACACTGTTTAGTTGCAGTAAAATTATCTCACTGCAGTGCGACTTCAATTTTTTTCATAGTGTATGACAAGATTGACATTTATAATATTTAAGCACTGATTTGTGTAAATATGTTATGTTCCTATTTTTTTTTTTTTCATGAAAATAATTAAATATTTAGGTATTCCTAACATTATGATTGACCAATATTACAACTAATTTTATATTATTTATTGTATTTGAATCTGCATTAACAACTTTACACAAACAATTAGATTGTATGTATAAAGTAAAGAAAAAATGTGTGAATAGTTTCGAAAAATTTTCCTTTCTTAAAAAAATGTGTTTTTTAAAATCCTTTATTTCTGTTAAAAGAAACTTTTGTGGTATTTTCTTTATTGAGTACTTTTTCAAGTGCTGAAATGACAATTTTTTTTTTGTATATAAATGATTGAGACAATTGAAAGTCAAGATTTTCAAATAGGAGGATATATTTATAATCACCTGAGATACATTTTTTTTTTCTATTTTTTAAAATTCTATTTTATGTAGAAATAAACTCTTGATGTTATTCTCCATTTATTTTTCTTCTACAAAGTGTGCATGAAATGATCTAACACTTGGTTTCATTAAAAAATATCTTTTTGAATCGCAATACAGAAAAGTAAAATACAGCATGTTTTCTATATACCTAGAGATAATATTCTGCTTGTTACTTGTTCAATGTGATCATCATGTCTAGCAACTTCTTCAACATGAATTCCTATGTTATTAATAACTCGAAGACCTTGGTTATGTTGTTGCATACCTCGATGATCAGCACTCGCAGTTCCATCACTATATGAAGATGTTTAAGATAAACCGTTTCCTTTAAATCTGCCAAAGAAAATAATTACAAGGATTCAAATTAGGACTGTTTGGGAGGCCAGTTCTGCCACATGCAAAACGATTAGGAATTGTGTTAAAAGTTTCATTCAGAAGGTCTAAAACAACATTAGCAACTTGTGGTTTGGCTCCCTCTTGCACGAATCACTTGTTTTCTAATTGAAACCTTTCGCAAGAAGCTAGGGAACAAAATTATTATGCAGCATGTTAATATAACATTCATTGTTTACTGTCTGTTCAAGACAAAATGGCTTATTATCCTGTGGCTTGAGATAGTGGTCTATACCATATAATTCCTGTACCATATACCATATAATTCCTATACCATATACCATAATTCTTGGAACATGATGCATATGTGGATTTTTGAAAGTCCAAAAATGCACGTTTTGTTTATGTACAAACTTGTCTAAATGAAAATGTGCCTCATTTGAAAAAACAATTGCTGAACAGTACGTCTTGGTTCACAGCCCATTCAGCGAATTCCATTCTTTGATGTTTTTTATTGACTGTTAATTTAGGCAACATGTTATTTTGTACAGATGAAATTATAAATCAGTTTTTAAAATTTGCGGTATAGATTGCCTAAAAATTCCAATTTGTGCTGCTGCTTTTCTTGTGGATGTGTCCAGGCTCCTCGGCAACATTACTCCGAGAGCTTCTACATTATGTGGAAAATGAACATTGGCAGGCCCCTCATGCTTACTGTCAAATAATGAACCATTACTGTGAAATTTTTCATAAAGTCTATATGTATTATTTTAAATGAGGGCGACCATCAAGTTTGACAAGATGCATAAAACTGACTTTGTGTCCTTGACCTTTCGATTATTAAAGCTTGTAATCACAAGTCCGACTGTCAAAATTTCTGATGAAGAGTGGAATTGAAGTTAAATAGTACCTATTTAAAATCTTGAAATTTTCAATGAAATTTCCATTACAATGTCAATTTGCTAGTATGGTAAAATCCAGGGAACGAAAGCAATCCTCATACAGCATTTGTTTTAAAGTGGGAATAAGTTTAGTTGTGCAACTTTGGACCTTTTCTAAGTGATCAATATTTCCCAAAAACAAACAAGGATTTCTTCTCGCAGCAGCAAATTCCAATTAGGGATGATGAAATTAGTGAAGAGTGTGAAATAAATCATTTGTTGAAAAGCCTTTGAGATCATGTACAAAAGTTGATTAGCTTGCTTAGTAAGTAGGCAAATGTGAAATAATCATTTTAGGCCACTAGAAATAGTAACACCAAGACCTTAGCGAAACTGTCAGAGGCTAGAACATTGCTATAAAAATAGTAATTATGGAAGATGTTATTCTGTTCCAGGAGTAAAGCCAAGCACTAAGAGATATTCACTAACAGCATTTTGAAATATAGTCAAAATCAGATTGAAGGTTGGCATGTGATCCAAATTATACATTTACTATCATCTGCGTACAAACTAAAGCAGGACAGTAATTATTTGCTGATATCGTAGACATAAATCATAAACAAAATTGGGACAGTTTACGTGTTCCTTTAGGGACTCCTCTGGCAAGTTGGCATTTGCATGACTTAGCTGTAGGTAATTTAAGATGGCACAATTGGTCAAGAACCCTTTAATCCACTGGTAGACGGGCTACGAATTCGGTATATTCCAGTTTGTGGAGTTGTCACATATGAGGGACTCTGTTAAAAGTCTAGCTAAATAACATCTATTTAATTTCGCTTGTCAATTAGTTAAACTTAGTCATACAGAGCAATCAACAGATTGGATACAATAAATTTGCCATGAAGGAAACCATGTGAGAGGGTGGAATGATAACATGGTTCCAAATTAAATTTGTATTTGCTTCACAACAGCTCCTTCCATGATTTTACATAATGGAAACTCTGTACATTTACTGGTTGGTAGTTGCAGGAAAAAAGCAGTCTTTCTTTGAACTGCAAACAGGAGTAATAGCTGAGATTATTCCAACTAAAGGTGGAATAATCCTGCTCTTGATAGATCTGTTCATCAAAGTTGCAAGAGGTTTAGTAAGATCCTCAAAACAGTTATACAGTAGGAGTGGGTGTACTCCATCTGAGCCAAGGACTGAGTTGACTCCACATTAACCAAGAGCAAAAGAAGTTCAATTGAGGAAATTGTCTCATCCACTCTTGTTTCTAGAGGTAAAAATAGAAAAGGTCCAGGAAGTTTAGTAGAAAACGCCTTAGAAAACTCTTCAGGAAGGAAATTAATGTAGGATCATAACTGTCAAAGACCGTACCATTGAATTTTTTCAAAAATGGCATCCCTTCCATATGATTGAGTTTCTTCATATTTATAAATTTGAAAAATGATTTGCTGCTAGTTAGTACACCATCAGTATATTTAGCACTTGATTCACATGTCTGTTGAATTAATTCATTAGACAATGATCTAAATGCTGCAAAGTCAGCACAATTACCAGATCTACAGTATTTAGCCCAATATCTTCTTTTTGACAATGAGAAATAACAGGACATTCATCTGTGATTGTTTAAATTGTACTCTATTTTTTGTTATGGGGCTATAAACAGAAATTCAGTTATTTATAATCTCATAGAATTTAGACCAGGCCAAGTCATCATTTTTCTTTTTCTGTTTAGCCTCCGGAACCACCGTGAGGTATTACTTCAGAGGATCTGTCACCAATCTGGAGGGTTTTCAAGTCATCATCTGTTACTTCAGCTAGAAAATTAAAATCTCTTATAACATCTTACTTATGGCAACATAATTTCCTCTTTTAAAGTCAAGCCATGATCAGCCGGTAGTAGATGCAATTGAGAGACAACAGTTTGTATATGTGCCATGATGAAAGTCTAATCACTATTAGTCAAACAGATGGTAAACATTCAATCGTGTTAATGAGGGATCTGTATTATTCGTTAATACAGGGTCAAACATGTTGACTTGCTCATTGTTGTGCTCATATATGGGTTCTCTGAGTTACATGTTGCGAAAAACAGAGATCCATAGTTAGATCAAAAAAATAAATTTGAAGGTTATCTGGTGTTTACTATATTATAAGTGTCCCACTTGATACCCAGAAAGTTGAAATCACCAAACAACAAAACATCTTATATAGCAATAGAGCTCATAAAATCAAATAGATCACGGTGGTCATCGAGAGAAGAGGATGATTGGTAAATGGTAAACTTAACAAAGATAAATAATTTGAAGACAATCACACAGTCAAGGACAATGACATCAATATTTTTATTAATAGACCGTCATAGGATTAAATTGAGGTGAACTTTTCTTCTTTGCCTCTCAAAGCTGTGATTAATATAAACACAAGTCTCCACCTCCATCAGTTGGTGTGGTTGAAGATGTCTATGTTGTCTAAGATGTTTGCATTAAGCCATAATTCAGTTATCAATATTACAGTTTGTTTTACTGAATGGTCTATAACTATAAATTTGTTGTACTTAGAATAAAGAGAACATAACGTGTAGAAAAATGTAAAGTATGTAGTAACTTCCCTGTTAGACCTATATATGTTTTTGACTGAATACTATACAAAAAGTTCCTTAAGAATACTTCAAAAGAGTAGTTAAATTCTTTTTACTGCTATCCAACCAAGCCTGCAGTTACTGATGCAGACTGGTAAGATACTACTATTGTACTTCTCATTTTAAACTTCTTGGAGGGTTTTGAAACCAGTTCTGTCATTTCAATATTTTCAATATAAATCTTGCCAAATGTAGCTTATTCTTTCCCAGTCTACCAACGTACCTAATGGACACCTGACCGGAACAATTTCATTAATTAAATTCTTTATGGATGCAATATTCTCAGTGGGAGTCAATTTCTCAGTTATCCCTGACACCCTGATTATCACAGTCTGTGCAGAAAAATTTTATTCTGTTTGAGCTGTATTGCAATAACAATGCCCCATCTCAAAAGTTTTTAAATAAAATATGCACAAAACACTTATTATTGTCACAAATTCGGCTACACTTACCTGTATTGGTTTCTGTAACTTCTCTTTTACATCTGCACAATAAGTAGACCTAGTAGTAATCTATTCAACAACCCAATAATAACAGTGGTACAATAGAGTAATAACAATAATAATGACAGATAATAATAATAATAATAACAAAGAAATAATAATAATGATAGGTAATAATAATAATAAAAAGAATAATATAATCAAGTACATAAACTTAACAGGACAAAATGAAATGACAAACAATCGATAAAACGATAAAAGAATAGCACATTTGATTGACTAATAAAAGCAGTAGCGATAACATAAGACACCTTGCTGCTCACTTTAAACTCTATACAGAGACTACAATATTTCAAATATTGACCTTTTCTGAAATAATAGACCATTTTTTATATTTTGAACTTTAAAATTTGTTTTCTACACTATTAATGTATACCATGTTGTAAAACATGTTAAGTTAATCTACCTTTGTTTTGTTTTTGAAAGGTAAGACTTCCGCCTGAGGTTAATCGTGTTTTATATATACGTAATCTGCCTTATAAAATAACTGCTGAAGAGATGTATGATATATTTGGCAAATATGGAGCTATTAGACAGATTAGAGTGTAAGTTTATAATATAAATTTCTATTTTTATTTTTAATTTGAATATGCTCATATATGTTATGAGTGGTAGAGAGGTAATTAGTGATAATAGCTTTCAACAGGGTAACAAGCCTCATGTTATCTAAGAAGTTCATTATCTTAAATCCCTGAAACACATATTAAAATTGTTTTATAATAATGAAAGTTATTATTAATAATGACTACTACATATGATGGTTACTTTATATTTTATGTTACAAATTATAAAACTTATGATCTTAGAACAGCATCTACTTAAACATGTCCTCTGGTTTCTCTTTTTAAAAATTAAAATATTTTACATGTACATTTTGTATTTATGCTTCATTTTAATGAAAATACAGCAACAATTATTGACAGAAATCTTTACAAGTGACCAAAGATAAATCTCTAAAAATGTTTGGTATTGAATGATAAATTCTGGATGAAAACCTTAATTTATAAGTTTTATTGATAAAATGTAAGCAATCATGGTTTTTTGAATAGTGCTAGCTCTCTTGTGAAAAATGTCAAAATAGTTCTAATATAGTTTCTATAGTAAATTCTTTCTCTTTTCTTGCTAGTTGCATCCAATAAAAGCAAGAGTGTCACATCTAGACTATTTTTATAATATATATATTTTTTTATTTATTTATTTTTTTTAACTTCTGGGACCACTGTTAGGTATTTCATCAGAGGATGGAGATGAATGATTTGTAGTGTGTTTGAAAATGCCATGCTTGACCAGGATTATGTTATGTTCTGTTGACTGGGATTATTGTGACTTGTTTTATGTTGCATAATATCACTGATGTTTTCTAATGGAATTTAATAGGATATCTTGTAGAATTTATTACTTTATAGTCAATAGATTATAAAGTGGATTTTAAATTATTAAAGATATATATATATATATATATATATATATATATATAAGACATTGGCAATTGATAGCAATGGAAGTCTGTGATACTGAAATAGGAGAAGGACAAGAAGAGAAAATAGTCTAACAGGAGGATTAGATAACTATGAAAGAGAATCTAAAAGTTTTGTACCAAATTTGTACTAGTAATTGCCAATATCCTTTTTATAAAGTTATAAACGAAGGTGAATGGTGAGGCCAGAAATATAGGAAGAATTATTTAAGGAACTGTGTAATTGTTAGCCAAAGATTTAAAACCCAAATTGTGGACTGTAAAAGATATATATAGGAACAGGCATTGACAATAATAGAAATATAGCTAAAGTTAAAGAAAATCAAGAAAAAAGCTGAGAACTGAATTTGATAAATTCAAACTAAAAGTAGATGTGATCAAAAATTGAAATCAAAATGAATGTAGGTTCAGTTTTAAGTTATAACAAAAATATAATCTGTATTTTTACTGATTTACTCCTAATTTTCTTATAAGAATATTTGAAGGAGCAGATAATTGAAGCTGGAAAGAAAACTTTTGGTAAAAAAGTAACATTTGATAAAAATCTTGGATAACAAGGAATAAAAATAATTAATATATGAACACTGTGTGTGAAACTGTGAAATAGTATTAAAGGATGCATACAGACATATGAATTGGCACATAGAAAATAACATTAATAAAGAAAGGCTATTTAAAGAAAATACTTAATTTGGTAGAGATAAATATGATTACTTGAAAGACTGAAAAAATAAGAGAAAACTTTTGGAAATTAAGTTCAAACATGAGGCTTATCTTTAAAATAAGGTCTGTTTTGAAATAAAAACTGAAAAATATAAACAAACTTTATTACTTATTTATAAAAACTACTATTATTTACTACATTTATAGCTGTCAACTCATTTATCATACCACTTCAAGAAATTCTGCTGTCAGTGAATTTTACCATGCAGTAATACCATTTTTGAATCTCTCATCATTGTCAAACTTTTTATGATGGCACTGTCTAAGGTGAAGAAAAAAGTAAACCTGAGAGGTAAGTCATAGCTATAGGGTGATGATTTTCCAGCAAAAATTTTTCAGTTGCCTTACTATCTGATTTACTGTGCATAGCCGGGATTCTCATGGAAAAACAAAATCTTGCAGCATACCATCTCAATTGTTAGTTTTTTTATAGTTCTTCTAAGACTTTTTAATTTTTTTCAAAATTGACTGGCATTCTTTGACAAGCAAGGCATCATTTTTTTTTTGTCTCAAAAAAATAAAAACAGTGGCCATAAGCTTCTTTATTGAACATTCTTTTAAATTTCTTTGATCTAGATGATTATGAATGTTGTGTTTGCATTGATTGCTGCTGTGTCTCAATGTTTAAATAAGAATTCCAATTTTAATGTCTGGTGAAAATGTGATCAAACAATTGATTACCTTCATTTTAGTACACCACAAAAGTTTATGCGTTGCAACAACATGTTTTTCCTTGCATGTGTTGGTTAATATCTTCATGGCCCATCTGGCGCATAATTTTTATTGCCTAATTTTGCAGTCAAAACTTCATAAATCAAAGATTGTGAAAAACCAAACACAATTGTGACAGTGAAGTGCTGATTTTCTCAAATTTTTGTATTACCTGTAGAATTGAATTTAGAAAGAGATATATTAGTGTAAAACATACTAAACTTATATGTCCTTTCAGTAAAAGCTATAGTTGTGTTTTTTTCATAATGGTAATAAATATTATTTTTTATGTTAATGATAGTGCTTTAAGGTTAGGTTTAAAAAAATTGTTAAGAAAGAAATATCCTAAAATAATATTTTATATAAAAATTATGATTTTACAAAAAGAAAAATGAATGTTTGTTGCTCTATTGCAAGATTGTAGAAGATGTAAGTACTGCAACACAATTTCTTCTTTGTTTATACACATAATAAGGCAACTAAAACCATGAATTTGGTTCTAGAAGATATTGCAAAAGTAAACATAGTAAACACAATCAAAGATTTTAATTTATGAAAGCAGTTGAAGATTTAATATGCGTAGACCTATATTGTGTATTAGAGCTATTATGAGGACAAGAGATTGTCATAGAATAAAAGAAATTAAAACACAAATCTGACCAGAAAATCAAATGAATATCCCAACAAAAGAAGACAATGACATAATCATATTTTTTCCAACTATTTTTGGTATTATTATGATTCTTATTCCAAATTAGACCATAAACAAAAAAAATATTTCAGTATTATATCAAAAAAAATATATATTATGACTGGTAAAAAGAGTTTTTATAATTTTTTTTTTAAAGAAAATTTTCCTACAAAAGTTTAATTCTATGTTTGTAACATACATATTTTATTTTAAGAATATAATTGAGTTTAATCACTACCAACTTTGTTTTTGTGTTGTTTTCCTTACTTTAGAATAGTAGTTCAGTACTTTTTTTGTGAAATTGAGAGAGTTTTGCTTGCAACGGTTAACATTTTTTTGACAGAATAAGATCAACAATTCATGATTAATCTGTAGCATTTCACCTATAGATTGCAACACGATTGTGATCTCAATAAAATCTGGTAATCTATGTCATATTCAAATCCACTTCATAAGCGAAGTTGGTGTTTGAAATTAAATATTTGTAATTCATCTGAAATTAATAATGAATCTTGTAAAATTAATTATTTATTTATTGTGTCGTATTTGCTACAGAGGGAATACACCAGATACAAGAGGTACTGCCTTTGTTGTTTATGAAGATATTTTTGATGCAAAAAATGCATGTGACCATTTGTCTGGCTTTAACGTTTGCAATAGATATTTGGTTGTGTTATATTATCAGGTGAGTTATTTGTCTCTTAGTGCATAATTTGAATACTAGTTTGTTTCTACATAAAAGTTTTCAAAAATTTTTTATAAAATAAATATTCATTGAATCCAATTTTTACGCTAAGTTCTGTTTTTTATAGGTTAAACATTACTTTCTTTATTTAGTAGGTTCAAGAGATATTGGCTGTTGCCAATAAGTATTTGAATATAATAATATTTTTGTAAAGTAATCTCTAATTTGTTACATATCAGATTATAAATTAACAAAAATTGATTATAGTTTATTACTTTTAACACATTGAATATGTAAACTAACCAAATATTTTTGGCACTCTGACTTGAGACATACTCAACTTCAAAAAGTGCTCAAATACTCAGATATTATTGATAGATAACTGGTGAGAGTCATGCTCAAGAAGGACTAGCATCCCTTACTTGATTTGTAAGGAAATGGGTGGTTTCTGATCGTCTTATTTGTTGATCTGAATGTAAATTTTATATCAGTTTGTCTAGTTCACTACAAAATGCAAGCTCACATGTATTTATGTTGTGAAAATAATTTTTTTTAAAGAAATCAGTATTTATTAGTACGTTTTTGTCAGGTATTTCAGCTGCTTTACATGTATCGTGGTCATAAAGACATATATAATGACAAGGATGAAATTGATGTATCTCTTTTACTTTGCAAATCAGTACATTGTACACAAAGTTTTGGAAACTATATGCTATAAATAAAAAGCTTCTGTAGACAGTTTAGTTTTTTGACGGATCATCAGATTCCTTAAACTTTTATTAGAATTATTTTTCTTTGCTACCATTGAGATGATATTTATCAACTGTTAAGACATGTTCAGTCTGTTATATGTTGGCAATTTGGCCAGTAAAAATAGAAAGAAATTTAATTTTGAAATGGTATAGCAAACTTCTAAAAACAATCTTTTATCCACCAAATTAGCCTTTTCATTTTTCATTAAAAAATCGTTTAATTGTAATGAAACCTATAGAAAACAGAATCTTGAAACTATATGCAACAGACAGTTTTATCATTTTCATTCTCTTGAAGTATGTGTTTTTAATTTAAAATAATGTAGTCCTACAGCAAGACCTTATAGAGTTTGCAGCGACAAAAATAATAAATAATATTCTGTAATTACATTGACCATTATTTCATTATTTATATGGTAGATCTTATTTCAGTGAAGATATTATATGAGTGTTAAATAAAGAGTATGCTAACCACCACCTGCACATTAGAATGAGTTTTATGAATAAATCTTAGCTTCTAAGATAAATAAAAAAATTAAAAACTGTACAGATGAGATTATTGTATGAGTAATAACTAAATTCATATGAGATTTTATTATACAGTGCATTTAAAAAATTTCTGTACACTGGAATTATGAAAGTGTAATGATGAAACTTTCTTAATTATTATTTTGTATTTTTATTTCATTATTTTATAGAAATAGATATTAAAAAAATTGGAACAGTTTATAAAAGGTATTAAAATTACCTCCTCCATCAGTACAACACTGCACATGTTTCAGTTTGTTTTCGAACACTTTAACCAGCTGATATACTGGAATGTCTTGTACATGTGCCATTATTGTGGTTTTTAGTTCGTAAATTCTGTTTCGATACACTGCTGCTCCCTATAGAAAATAATCTGGCTGAGTCAGATCAGGCGAATGTGCTAGCCACAAACCCTTTGTGATTTGTTTACCAAAAACATTTTGTAAAATGTGTTTGTAACGGTATTGATCTGTTAGCTGTGTGCACTTGGAACCATTTTCTCGTAACCAACTGTGTTTGATTTCCATTTCTGTTAACTGATTAATGAAGTTTGTTAAAGCAGCACTGTAACGATCATGATTAATAGTATTTTCAAAAAAAGATTGGTCCCACAACGCGAGTTCTACTCATACCAATCCAGGCTTCAATTTTTGCTTCATGTAAAGATTGTTGGGGATTAGTTGTCAACAGTAGTCATGTATTTTGTGAATTATTATACCTTCCCAGATGAAACCACACTAAATTGTAATATCAAGAATACCTACAGAATTTTGCTCAATAAAATGTTTAAACTATTGATAATAATTTGGCATTGTCTTTTGGGATTATCTGTAGGTTTCAGTTCTTGAACACACATTACTTTCTTTGAAGGGGAAAAGTTTTAGTTCTTTTCTTACAGCTTTGTATGTTTTAGCAAGTCCGATATCTTATTGCTGAGGTAATGTATGCATTGATTGATGGACTTTTGGCCATAGCATCCAAAATATCAAGCAGCTACAGTTCATTTGGTTTAGGTGGTCTTCCATTTCGATCAGCATCTTCAACAGAGACTGATGCACAAAATTCTTCAATAAGAGTTAGAACTGTATTGTGGTGAGGAACAGAGAGTATTTGGAACCAAAAATCTTCACTAAATCAGTGGACTTTTCACCTTCACAAAAGATGTATTCTACAAGAAAATTGTGTTCCTCTACCTAAAGAACCATTATGTTTGTCTCTACTATTGATTCCAATAAATGAAACAAGACATGAATTAAACAACATATAAACATGAAACAAAACAAGGATTCCTGTACTGATTTTTATAAAATTTTTCATTTAATATCATGTTATTTTTTTTTACTATTTGTGTAACTATTTTATCGAGGTGTTTTGTAAATTACAATTCATTAGTTAACTTAAAATTGTATATTTTGCAAAAAAAAACAAACTATAATCAGGTACGGTCTATTGAAAAATTTTCTTGTGATTTGGTAAAAAGATTGAGATGTGTATGATATTCAAGATCTTGTAAAAGTTTATTGTTTAAGATATACTCTATATGATTAGCCAAAATATGTCAACCTTTATTAGAGAACCATACAGTCAAATGGATACATGTTAACTAATTGATCAGCTATTTATTATATCAAGGATTTTTGTTCTTGCATTTAATAATCAGAAAATTCACAAAAAAGTGATTAATAAAAAAAATTTGCTTAGTTTTGAATTATGTATATGAAAATGTATCATTAATTATTCATCCCTTCTCTTTTATTTTAAACAGAAAATTCTTACATTGATTATAATTTTAATTTTAATTCACTTATCTAGAAAAATTCAACATTTTAATTTAAATTCTAGTGCATAAGTTGACCAAGATTTATTAGTTATATCTATGGTTTCGAAAGTTTGACTATTTTGGCAGGATTTATGGTTTGAACTTCAAACTGTGGTTCATCTTATAACATTATTTTTATAATTTTGTCTTCTAAATTTATTTAAAATGAAATAATTATTATTAATTATGAATATACCAGATATACTACATATTTACAAGTATAAGGTGTATGATTATGAAATTGCTATGGCCCAAACTGATATTCATAATAAGAACAGCTAGTGAACAATCAAAATGTTGTACATGTATGTAAATTATACCAATTTTTTTTTTTTTGTAATTAATAATAATCATTCACCTATCTCCTCTAATTAATAAAAATAAATTTTAGTATTTGTACTTATGAGAGTTAATATAAAATTTGGATTATAAACATGATAAAGGTTAGTATAATTAATGTAGTAGGCTTTTCATTTTAAAGTAATGGAATAAAAGTTTTTTTATCAGGCCTTCCTTTAAATTAAACAGCATAATTTTGTCTAATTCTAGAAGTTACATTGTAACTGAAAAAAATTGATTGCGTTTACAGAAAAACATGGTTTTTGAACTCCTTTTTACTTCCTTGTACGAAGTTAAAGAAGTACTGTAATTGTAAAAAAATTTTGGTTTTCACTTTTCAACAGAAATATCCATTTTGACCATCCCTGAATCCATTCTGACTAGTTTTGTGACATTTTACGTACATATGTATGTATCTCGCATAACTCAAAAATAATTAGCTGTAGAATGTTGAAATTTTGGATTTGGGCTTTTGTAACATCTAGTTGTGCTTCTCCAATTTTGATTGCAATCGACTTGACCAAAGATGTCCAAAAAAAAGCCCAAAATCCAAAAAAATTCAGCCTCCATAGCACAAGTGGTAGCATCTCAGCCTTTCACTTGGAGGTCCAGAAGTCAGGCATGGCATTTCCACACACACTACAAATTATCCATATCATCCTCTAAATCAGTACCTAACAGTGGTCCTGGAGGTTAAAAAAAGATTTATTAATAATAAATTTAAATGTTAATTAAAAATTAAAAAAAAAAATTAATAATGATCCAATAACAATAAAAAAAATAAAAAATCAGAAGGTATCAATGAAATAAAATTTTACATACTTTTCATTTTAAAAGAATGTGTACATGTAATTTAATAGGCATACAAGGAGGTTATGTAGTGTCTACATCAGATTTTTTATATGCATTTGCAGACTCAAAAACTTCTCTAAAACATAGCAAAAAATCTGCAGGAAAGTGTTGGTCTTATCTTTGTCTTTACTTTCATTAAATTTCAGATCATTTTGGCAGTAATAAATCTTTTAAAAAATATTGATATTTTCATCTCCATTTATAATAAAATCAACTTTTCATTTAAACAGCAGGTAAAATATCCATTAATAAGTATAGTATGGAATTTGAAAAAAAAATGGGTTATAATGAAACAAAATATTTATTTCAAGATGTCACCATCAATAGCCCATGAAGCAGCATAGTACATCCCAACTCCCTTAGGGGAAGACACCCACCAAGTGACGATTCTGGTCGTCACACCACCCCTCCCGTTCCTAGCCCTGAGAGGCTTTACCGGGAGTCATCTTATTGACCTTCGTACTGATTACATATCTCAGTCATCAGCCAGGTCTCGGTCGGGATGCCCCCCAATGCAAATACCACGGTCGACATTTAGCATCAGAGTAAGATACCTCAGCAGCAAACGCCCTCACCATAGGCTTAGGTCGACCTACACGTAGCCCTAAAACTCTATAACCACAGCGCAGAAGCGTGAAACCTCACGCCTACTCTAAATCAATCTAACTGACTTTGTTAGCCATGTGACTTTGAATGCCATATACGCAACGATCAAATCGATTGTAGATCAAATTCCCACTCAAAACGATGCTCCCAGCATTGAAATCTTGACCGACAACAACATTACAGATGCAACATGCATTCACAAAGGGTCAGAACAGAGGCTAATACCTCCCAAAGAATCACATTCACGTGACATTCTCTTCTTGCCATATCATAGCCCACATCAGACACAACACCACCAAAGTCACCTGCACAAACGAACCGACCCCGACGATGCCAAGCCTGATATCCCTACCAACGCTCCAGCAAAGCAGTGCAAACCTAAAAGGCAGTCACTGCCCTGCCAGAGCTATACCACAATGCAAACTCAGTATTAAGAAAATAACCGTGGCTCGTCACCAAAATCGCCTATGTCCAGCCACCAACTGTACAAGCCGGAATCCTAGCCACCCAGGCTGCTACTTTCTACACTCCTTCCGCAACCCTGGAAGACGCAATGAAGCTAGCAAGTACCTGCCACTCAGCTCAGGTCTTCCAATTGACCCTTAAATCAAGGCCCGAGTGCAATCTCTCAAGTTCCCTAACCACTCTGTCACCTGCAAACTCATACCGGGGACAGACATACAGTACATGGCTAACAATTGTCCAGAACCCTACATTCCGGGCAAAGTCCTAATTCAACAAGACAAAACCTAGCCAAGCTATGCCGAAAAGCGCCATGCCTGGAAAGAAACTGTGTTATGTGCTGATTGGGGGATACCCACTTATTGGCACATAATCTAATAACCTCCGGAAACAAGTCATGGGTATACTGACCCTTAGTGGACTCATCCCATCACGCCTGCCTCACAATAAATCCCTGGTCCTCAATTTCATGCAATTGGACCAAGGTTAGAAGACCAGCTTTCTTAGCAACATACAGCTCCCTGCGCTCAACAGCAAGCAAGTCCATCGGCTTAACACCAGCTATCACAGAGACTGCCTCCTGCGAGATTGTCCTGTAACTTCCAGTAACCGCCAAGAGCAGAAGATGCTGGGCCCGCAATAGGATATCATGATAACACTTATAAACCATCCGATGAGCAAAAACAGGCACAGCATTCAACATTATTGCCTTGCATACATCTTTATACAGAACCCGCAAAGTCCTAAAATTCAGTCCCCAATCAGGATGGATATCGCCCCTGATGCCATTAAATGCATCTAGCGCCTCCTTAGCCACATATCGAAGATGATCCTCAAAGTTTAAATGCTCATCTAGTATCACCCCCAGGTATTTCTGCACAGTAACATACCGCACAGGATGGCCTGCCATGGAGACATGGGCCAGACTTGTCTCAGACAACCAACCCTTTAACAATCATTGTGGTCTTCTCTGGGCTAAAAACCATTTTATGCTGAAAGCTCCATATCTGGAGCACAGCACATGGTTGATCAGCACAAATTTCTAGTTCATTTCTAGAATTGACCTCAACGAGCAGCAGCCCATCATCAGCATAAACAACGATATGGCAGCCACTGGGCAAACGACACCACATCAAAGGTCAACTCCACCACTCGGAGAAGGGGGCCTAAAACACTGCCCTGAGGACATCCCGTAGACAGTGTTTTTCCAACCTCAGAATCCCCGTCCCGAAGGACAACCGTCCTGTGGCTTAAATAACTTGAGAGAGTTGTAATCTCATCCACCGTACACAGACGCCGCTGCAACTGATACAGGGCAGAGGGCCACCACAAATTATTAAATGCCTCGGATATGTCTAAAAACACACCTAAGACATACTTGTGTTTGCTGGAGGTAGCCACATCCATAACACTCAGAATGGCATCCTCCATGCTCTCCTGCCCGGTCGGAATCTGTACTGATTCTTTTGGAGCAAACGCTTCTCAATCAACCTATCATTGACTCGAAGATACAGAATCTTCTCGAAAACTTTCACTATCACTGGCAAGAGTGTTAAGGGCTGATAGGAACTCGTAACAGTCGGGTCCTTGTTGCCTCCTTTATATAGCAACTTCAAAACTCCTTACAGTTGTGTACTAGATACAATCACCTGTCTGTGATAAAAATATAATATTTTAAGTTATTTTTTATCGTTATCTGAAATATTAGCTCTTTTTATGTCCCAAATAATTTTTCGGTTCTTAATTCCAAAAGATGAATGCAGTTTGTTCAAGTTATAAAAGTCAAGATGAGATTTTTTTTAATAAAAAGAATTTGTTTAGGTATAGTCATCATCCTTAGTGTAATTAGTAGCAGTGTAGTACTGTAGTCTAGCGGAGATAATTATAATAAGAACAAAAATTTTAATGGAGTTATTCATAGAAAATTAAATTAATTCAGAAGTTTTCAATACTTTATGTTGAGTAATATGTAAGATTCTGAAGAATGAAGAAATTCATAATATTAATAATAAACTATAGACAGATGCATTTCTTCAATCTAGTTTGTGTAATTTATTAAATATTTTTTGTTATTTTTAGATGCTTTCTCTTGTCAATATTTTTCTGTTATATAAGGAAAAAATCTGATGTGGACACCACATGACTTTCGTGTAAGCCTATTAAATTACGTATACAAATTTTTTGCTGTACCTTCATTTAAACTTATTTCATTTGAAATTGAGATATGATTCTCCAATTCTTTAATAAAGTGAACAGTTACATACTTGCATTGTGGTGAACACCATATTGCATCACATTTTTTTGTGGTGTCCGTTTCAGCATTTTATACTAGTTTATATATTAATCTCGTTTCACGTCATTCAAGTAGTTATGTGATGTGTAAGTGAGGATGTGTTGGAATGTAACCAGCACACATCGGTTTGAATCCGACTTCATACACATATATATTTTTTTAACTTCTATTTTTAATTTAAATATATTGATATTTCAATAATTATTAACCTCTTAAAAATTTTTGAATTAAAATGAAAAGTACATAAAATTTTACTGATTTTCTTTTCATATTTATATTTTTTTATTGTTATTATTGAATTATTATTTATTGTAAAATTTCTTTTACAATCGGAGATTAGAAAATCAATATATTTAAATTAAACAAAAAAAAAATTTGTATGAAGTCGGATTCAAACCGATGAGTCATCCCCTTGTAAGATCCAAACACTTCATTAATCAAAATTTTATTTGGCTATAACAGTGGAACCAGTGAAAATAAATCCCACTTAATATATATATATATATATAGTTGAAAAGCTCTCAATGAGGGCTTATTATTGCAGATAAGAAAAAGTCCAAAATCAAAAAAAAATTGAATTTTGGGCTTTTTTTGGACACTTTTGGGTCAGTTGATTGCAATGAAAAGGGGAGGTGTACAACTAGATGTTACAGCAATCCTAAATCCAAAATTTTAACATCCTACGGCTAATAGTTTTTAAGTTCTTTGAGATCCCCGAAAGGGGCCCACTGCAGGAGCCTAAACAGGAAGAGCAAATGGTTAGGATTAATCTGCTACCATGACTCTCAGGGCTGACTGATGATATGCTGAAAGGTGATTCCAGTTGCCCCTGGGAAACGGTGAGGGAGGTTTACTTGGTAGGGGGTGGGAGCAACTCTGTTCATGGATGCCATGGCTCCATGTCCTAGAGCGCACTTAGCTTTATGCTAGGCGAGGGCGGCTAGCGCCCTCGCATTGAGCCCTACACACCCTGCGATGACCCTGTAGGGCGTGCGTAAATAAATAAAGTTATTGGAGATATATATGTATGTACTGATGTTACGCCAAAACTAATCAAAATTAATTCATGGATGGTGAAAATTAATATTTCTGTTGAAATCTGCAAACCAAAACTTTTTGCGATCACAGTACTTCCTCTACTTCATACAAGGAAGTAAAACCAACAATTGAGAAGATATACTCTGTATTCTCTTATTGAATTTTGTTATTGTGTGATTATGTATAAGTGCAAATACAGTTTTATGGCAAATTTCTGTGTGGGTATTAATAAAATAAATTTCAGAAACCATATTATCGATGTCTTTCCTTAATCAACTTCAGAAAGTGCTGTAGTAATAAGATATCATTGATAACAGGGACATGCTCAAGAAAACCTATCATTCCTTACTTGTTTGCAAGGAAAGGGGGTGGTTTTTTATTGCCATTTTTGCTGATCTGAATATAGTTTTATACATCTGCTTGTCAAGCCCACTAAAATGAAAACAGATTTTCAAAAGTAAGCTTTGAAAATAAAATACCTTTAATCAACTTAAACATTACGTTATGATGTAAATCATTATCAACTTGCATATTAAATTTTATTTATACAATATATATATATATATATGATTATTATGCTTATTATACTTATCTGTACAATTTTATCAGATTGTTATGCAGGACTTCTCTAAGATCATAACTTTTTTTCATCCTCAAGTATATCAAAAGATTTTTTGTCCCCTCTAAAGAGTTTTATGTAGTTTTGCTATCTTACAAAACCACAGTCCTAAAAAAAATAAAGAACATTTCTTCTCTCCCTAATGCTGGTGTTCAATCTGCACCTTTGATTATTTAAAAGGTATGCTTTTAAAATAAGGTCCATTTTCAGATTGCCATCTATATGTGTGATGTAAACAGATGATGATGATTGTGTACCTCTGTTATTTCAATCAGTAGTAGCTGTTAACAATAGTTATTTTATTTTGTTTATATTCATCCATTTAAAGTGAAAATAAACTGTATTTCCATTGCAATTTAAAGCAGTCAGTAAGACAATTTTCTGTTTATATTTACCAGCAATCAATTTTGATCCATTTAATCAATTGTTGCACCTGTTAGTTATGGTTACTGTTAGTGAATAAATGAAATGAACGCTTGAATTAAACCAGAGACACAAATATCCCAGAAAAGGCAATGATAACAGATGTCTTTTTCTCATTATTTTTTATACAATTCTGAGATTGCTGTTTTGTTAACTGTTTTCATAAGCGTTACAATAAATTTCAACATTTTTTTTAATGCTTCAAGTATGTGAAAAAGTACTACTTTTTATTTGATATTAAAAAAAAAAATTGTTTTACCATAAGATATAACTTGTTAAAACAATGTAAGTTAATTACATGGTAGAGAGTATAGCAGTGTGTTCAGGTATCATTTGTAATATAGAAATATCTGTTTATCTTCTATGAATCTGATGCATGTTGATAATACATTAACTTTTACGACAAAGGATTTTTAGGTAAAAAGGCCATAAAAGCAATAAGTTTGTATGATGTCTGACAGTAATGTTTACAGAGTTTTTGCTGTATGCTTTTTGTGGCAGCATGACGTGACATAACATCATCAACTTGTTGACCTACAAATTTTTTTTTCTGCATATCTGATGGTTCACTATTATGAAATATTATACTAAAAACATTCAATTTCTTGTTAAATTTAAAAAAAAAGATGGAAGTGAAATCAGGGAAATGTTAATATAAATTTAATTACTGCTGTTACTTAAACGTACTTTGAAAATTGTTTGTATTATTTGTATTTAAAAATTCTTTTTTTTTTAATTTTTTTTTTATAAGAATCCATGTGATTTTTATGTTCATTTACTTTCTTCTATTTCTGTATTTACTCATTCCCCTGTTCTAGTTCTCTTATTTGTAATTTAAAACTGTGACTGTTTCAGGCTAATAAGGCTTTCAAGCGGATAGATGTCGATAAGAAAAAAGAAGAATTGGATAAAGTTAAGACAAAATATGGAATTAATGATGAAAAATGAACATTTTATTTGATAATAAACTGAACATGTGGTAATTTAACTTTAAAATAAAATGTTATGGAAAATTATAAAAAAAGGGAATGGATAAGAATAAGAGATTAGGATTTATGACCTAAATTTTTCTAAACAGTTACAAAAAAAATTTTGATTGGTTTTTTTATTTTTTTTTTCATTTTTTGATCCTGTTTATATTAATGCTTTCATTCACTTCTTGATTGCTGTTAAAAAGCTGGCGTTTACCATAAACAAAGCATTTTATAAACAAGCAGTTTAAAAGTTGTTAAGGTTTTAAAATCGATTTCACGGCAACTTTTTTTAAATGTTTAAGGTGTATCATTGTAAAATATATTATTTAAGTTGCTATATTGTGTTGAATCATTATTAATTGTTATAGTAAACTATTCTTTTAAGTTGTCATTGACTCCTAGATCATTCTGTTTTACTATGGTGTTAGTGCATAATTTGCAAAACAAAAGCATTACAAAATTAACAAAATCATTAAAAACAAAAAATAAAATATTTATTGGTTGTGGTGAATACTTGTCACTGACTATATACCATTAATTGATGAAAAAAAAAATTATCAACTAGTTTGGTAATAATATTTTTCCATGCGATAAATATACAGCTATACACTCATGTAATATGTACATCCTGATTCTGTCACATCTTCTTTCTGGTATAGTTGTACATTCATCCTTTTTTCTATCGTTCCTTCATTTATCCTCTACTTGTTGCCAGAAATATTCTCTTCTCTCCATGTTTTCTTTAACACAGATTCTTACCCTTTCATGTTCTCTGGGTTTTCTTTCATCTGTGTCTCATTCTTTTATTACTCATGGTAATTTTTCCCCATCCATTTTTGAACATGTCCATAACACTCAATTTACAATTTCATTATTACAACTCTTTTTACATTCTTCTGCTGCTTATGAACAACTATTTTTTTCATATGTGTGTTTTTAACCATTCCTTCTCATTTTGTCGATTGTAAGCACTCTAAAAGTTAATTTCTCCAGCCTGAAATCTGTTCTGATTCCTTTTCGACATCTTTCATGACTGTTTTATAAATTATATGCATTTAATATACTTTTATATAGTTACATTGGCCTTTCTAGTACTGTTTAATTATGAGAAACTGTTTCCATTTACTACCCTGTTGATTTGAAATTTCATTTGCTATCTTCATAGATCTCACTTCTAATGCTTACAAAACTCTCAAAGGTTCTCCTGTCCCAGAATAATTTTTTTATTTCTCTTTCTTAACAAGAACCATCACTTTGCTTTTTTCTTAATATATTTTAAGAATCTATTTTTTCATATTATCCAAAGCAATTAGCCTGCTTCATTTATTTTCTGCTTCCTACCATATTATTAAATTGTGTATGAAAATAATTTATTTAATGCTCTTCTTCCTCACTTTTTTCACCTGGTTGTTCATTTCAATATTAAACAGTATTGGAGGTAAGACACTTCCCTGTCTATAAACCACTCCTTACAAACCAGTGCTGAACCAATATTCTTTATAGCTGCTATTTTGGTTTAAGTATACATATGTGTCCCATCTTCATTACCAATTTTTTAATTTTTTCTCATAACTTCTCCCAAATTTCTTCTCACACTTTCTGCAACTTACAGAATTGAATTCTTTTTCCGTTTCATTGAATAATAACTAACTAGCTTCCTGCTAAACTCTGAATTTTTTCCATCAGGTGAAGATCGGCAGAGATGATGATAACCTTACTTCTACTTTTCTATTTAGTTCAAATTTAATTCATACTGCCTCTCAACCTACTCTTCTCTATCTTATACCAATTCTTTGCTGCATATATTTTATATGTGTACGTATAAAGTAAATCTGTGTTTAATAATAATATATATATATATTCTATCAACCGATTAACTACTGTAATAATAAAATTCAATGTTAATAACTTAACCACCAAAACACAATAACAAATAAAACCACCTAAAAAATAGAGATTTGTTGTAAAAAAAAGCTACCAGAAAAACAAAGAATTATCTATTTTTGTTTGGTTTTTTTTTGTAGAAATTAGTAATTTCCACTCTTATATTAACTCGTTCTATATGTGAGATTCATGGTACGGAACCTTTCAGTCAAATAAGCTCATTCAAATTACTAATCTTTGCTCTCTACTCTTTAGGCCATTCATCACGCATATGAAAAAATTGGCAAAAAAAGAAATAAAATTTTCAATTTGGAGTTGTGACTTGCATCATATCACCACAAAGCTTGTGGTCAAATCCATTCTGAGATACCACCCTAAAATTATTTTTTACTTTTTAGTGTGTTTAATTTAAGAGTGGTGTTCAAAATTTTGTTTTACATATTTTTATAGCTTTTTCTTAGAATACAATTATACAAATAAAATAATAGAAAAAATCACTAATACATATGATCAAATAACCATATTATAAAATATTTAAGGAATAGTAATAATAAAAATAATAGAGAGTAAAGAGGATTAAAGGTACTATACAAAATTAAATGTAGTGAATACAAAAAAAATTATATTGTTAAAACTACGAGATCATTAAAAAAAATATTACATAACTTTATAATGCTTACATAAACAAGAAAAAAAGTGTATCTAATGCGGCCAACCATTTATTCCAGTGCAAGTATTACAGATTGTAAAAATAATTTAGAAATTTTTGAGGTTTGTAATAACTATAGAAAGAATATACTTGAAAAATATTATATTTAAAAATATGGAATACTTTTGTTTATAAAAAAATATACTAGTGGATCTAATGGTTCATCATTAAAAAATTATGAACCACTATCGAAGATCTGAGGGTTGTAGCAGTTGACAACAGTGATTATTATAAACAAAGGTTGTTTTAGATTTACATCATTCTAGTAATGGCAGTGGAGTTTTGTTGTTCATATAAATTTTGTAGTTTATAGTGTTTTATTTTTTCTAAATTTTAAGTTTTTTTTAATATTTGTTTATTGTAATTATAGAATTTGTGTACCAACTGATGTTGCAAGATCCAATGAAAGTCAACTATTGGTATTAGTTTTTTTTAGATCTTATTTGTTACTGTGTTCTGGTGGTTGTTAATATTGAATATATATATTATATATAAAACAGATGTTAATAAATCAGAAAAACAGGCAAAAGCACAAAGAAAAGTTTGTTTTTATATAATAATGTATCTGGGTTTCACAATCTTTGCCTTATGCTTACAGTAATATTAAAGACCATTGCGCAATAAAAAAACATTGATTTTTTTTTTTTTTTATTTTCTCATTGCTCATTTTAGAAATAACAAAAATCATAAAAGCAATATGAATTGTTCAGAGAAAGTTTTCATGAGCATTTTGTTACTATTCTATTGATTTTAAAATGAAAGAATGCCATTTTCTCATATCTGGAATATTTCTGTTTCCACATCCACTACAATTTTGTTTGTGTGAAGTTTTATTCTATCTATGGTTTTCTACATATCAACATTTCTTCTTTCCACAATCCTACCATGATACCTTTATTAAATTTGCATACCTTCATTAAAGAAATTGACTGCCAAGGTAGCCAATGAGTAATTAATCCTAAATAAGAGTTTTTTTCTAAATGCTATGAAACTAGACAAAAATCAATTTTTTTTGTTTTGAGTATGGTAATCACTTGGAATAGTATTTGGGTTGCAGGAGGGTATGTAAAAGAAATCCATTTTGAATTGTGATGTAAAATGACTGGATCCACCTTTTCCTCAAACAAAAAGAAATGCATTTGTTTTTCCCGATTCAGGGAACATGTTTCAATTGTTTTTGCATGGTGACCCATGCATGTGGATGGTGAACCATGCACATGAGTCAGATTTTTAGGATTGTGGTTTAACCAACTAATGTGGAACACATCAGTTCCCACATCTGTATGATTTGTAGCATAATTAAAGGAGCTGAAGGTAAAATGTCTAAAAGTGCTAGACATGCAGAGAATTCTATTTAATACTCGTTGAAAAGTTGATCGAGTATAAAGAACACAAATCTGCTTTGTAAGAAAAATGTTATAATATTGTAATTAGCATGAATCCTGTTGCTGTTGTTTATATAGATTGCTCAAAATATGATAATTCTGTTGGTTGTATTGGCAGTAGAACATACACGTGTGGGCTTTCCATCATCATCAGTATTTTTGTCACAGAGCTGTGTGCTATTAAGGGCTGAGCCAAAATGATGCTGTTACCCCATTTCAAGCTTCAGAAGGCTGGTTTAATAAATTTAAAATCAGGCAATCTTTATCCAATGTAAAAATTGTAGGGGAAGCTGCATCAGCAGATTAAGTAGCCACAAAAACTTACCCACCAAAATTTTTTAAAATCATCATGGATAATAAATACAAGCCAAACCAGATTTTTAATGCAAGATAGTTTTGGAAACAAGTATCCGAAAGGACTTTCGTCTCAAAAAATGAATGATCAGCATCAGGATTCAAGGTAGCAAAAGAATGGTAACAATTTTGCTTTGTGCAAATGCTGCCAGGATTGTTTAATTAGATGTTAATGATTTACAGGTCCCAAAACCCATATGCATTGAAAAATAAAAATAAGATGCTGTTATCAGTTTTTTGGCGATCCAATAAAAAAGCATGGATTACAGCTCCACTTTTCATGGACTGGTTCAATAATTGTTTTGTACCTGAAGTTGAAAAATATTTGAAATCAAAAAAACCTTGATTTTAAGGCTCTTTTAGTCTTACACAATGTTCCTAGTCATCCACTGGAAATGCAAATAGTTCATCCCATAATAAAAGAAGATTTTCTGCTGCCAGACGCTACCGCTTTATTCCAAGTGATGTATCAGGGATTATTCAATTGTTTAAATTATATTACATCAGAAAAAAATTTAAAATTTTTTTAGAAGCAATGGATTCCAATTCTGAGCTGAATGTTATGTCATGTCAGAAAAAATTTAATATTGCTGACTGCATTATCTGCATCAGGTCTTCATTAGATTAACTGAAATGGTCAACTCTTGTGTATTGCTGAAAGAAGTCGTTTCAAACAGATATACTGGAAGGTACTGGTGACATCAAAACCTCAGGAGATACCATTGTAAGCAGTAACTTTTTCAATGGAGAAAAATGGGTTCGATGAAGTAGATGACACAGATATTGAAAAATCTTGTAAACACATGAGAAAAATTTAATGAACAAGATCTGGAAGATTTAATGGCGCAGGTAGAGTATGATGATGAAGATGTAGAAGATATGATCGCTAGAAAACAGTTAAATGTCAAAATGTTTAGGGCTTTAAGTATCCCATGATCTTATCAATTTTTTTATAGATCCTGATCTATCTTGATGTTTAAGCGCAGAATTGAAGATGCCATGCAAGAATACACCAAATTTCACACAGATTTAAATCCATGATCGAGAAGAGGAAAAATTAGCAGATTTTTAAAAAATTCCAATCTAAAATGTTGTAGTTAGTTTTATAAATTTCCTTTACTAGTAATTTTAGTTTCAGTGTACATAGTACTGTTTTCTTGACTTTTAAGGCGATTATGGAGTATGTTTTGAACATGTAATACCGTTTTCTAACAGTACATACTGTATGTAATTTAATTTGTTTTCAAACCAAACAATTTGCTAAATGCTTATGAGTAAATTAGGAAATATACTGGTATTTTGTTAAATATTTTTTTTCTGTATCTGCTGTATGTACTGTACTAAACCAGTGCATATAATTAATGTTACCATTTGTATTCCATTAATAACATTGCCCTAAGTAAGTACGTATGATTTCTTTTCATTTTATATAGAACCTAACCATTCTTCCTTAAATGAGTATTTGTTCCATTCTATATCCACAGCATTTTTACAGTCTCAAACCTGAAAAGCGAAGAAGGAAATTTTACTGTGCTTCTGAAGTGAATCAGCATAACTCAAGTGTGAGCTTATGCTGGGTCTCCAGCTGTTTTCAAATTTCATGCAGTGAGTACACTGATAATAGGACTAAAGAGGCTTGTTTGCAACTTCCTTTCATTAATCGTTTTGTTTTTTATAATATTGTCTGTTTTCTTAAGAGGGTGGATTGTGATGAGTGGCAGAGTGATTGAATTGCTACAATAAACAATAAACTTCATTCAGTTGAGAACACTGTATCATTGTGGAGTTCTTCATGCAGGGATAACCATCCAGAAGAGGATTTTATTTGCCGTATGTAAATAGGTTACACTCATGGCCCAGATCAATCCACCTGTTTGTGTTTGCTACGACTGCCAACTAACAGTAAACAAAAATGCTTGTGGACTGTCTGTCATGCAGCAATGAATCAAAATTTAAACTAGGGACAATCATTCAAAATATTTTAGGGGTTGGTCTAGTGGTTAATGCCACATCGCGAATCAGCTGATTTCGAAGTCGAGAGTTCTAAGGTTCAAGTCCTAGTAAAGATAAAAATTTTTATGCAGATTTGAATACTAGATCATGGATACCGGTGTTCTTTGGTGGTTGGGTTTCAATTAACCACACTTCTCAGGAGTGG